>WUAW01019846.1:3732-35933 GCA_017165845.1 Thaumetopoea pityocampa | reverse complement strand
GTTGATTCAATTTTGAGATTGCAACAGTGACCAAAATCTACCAGCTGATTTTTGCGTGAACCTCGAACAGTCAAAACACATCAGGCGCGAAGAAAAAAGACGGTTTCAGTTTCAGAAGCTCTTAAATAGTCAGTTTGAATAAGATTGTTTTTAATATCTTTAATGCACAGACAATGACGTTTTGCAGTTTTATGATAGTATAGATAACTTTAACTGATCTAAATTGACAACTCCATAGAAAAAAAACGTATTAGGAGTGCCGGACTGATGGGTGGGAAAATTAAAAAAAAATGGGTGTATTGGTGAATTTGCGCGTAATTATTAAAGGCCCAGTGTAAGCCCAAATTCAACGCTGCACACACTACACTTATATTAAGTAGAAAGTTGTATGATTTAACGCTACGTCGGATCTGTTCTAGGGAGTTATTTTGTAGGTTGTCTTTAGATTATTCATATTTAGAACGAGTAAAACAATTGACTCGGTGAATATTTTGTATGGTATTAAACCACAAATCTGTCAAATGTTTAATCAAAACTCATTTATCGCAGAAAATACGAAGAATATCAAAAAGTTTATTTTTCATAGACAATTTTTTTACGATATATTAAATTACTTTTGAATATTCAGTTTTTGTCAATGATTGGTTTATTTGGAATTGCGTTTAGTTAATTTTCATTCATATTAACGGTAATATGATAGTTGTGAACTTTCAGATTCTACTTTTAAGTGATTTTAAGGAATGGCCGCTCCTTAATCTGAGTTTTACCTAGCCCGATCTACTTTGAGTTTTCCAAGTCAGCTGTTTAGCAATGCTATACTAGTCGGACATTTTTGAATTTATTTGATATTCGCAATACGTAAAATGTGAAATATTTTGTGATAGGTACCCACATATTGTTAGATATCGAGCCACCATGTTTGCATTATTAAAACACAAGTAAACTGAAACATCAACTACCTTTAAAACTTATTATGCTTAATTTAATAAGCTTGTATATAAAATTGTGTGGGAAAATATACGCATTACGAACTTAGTTTTATTTTGCTATTTGGCTTATGGACTGGCTTTTTCGAAATAGTATAGGAAATTAAGTGCTGTATAAAATTAGAATATAAATGTTAAGGAAAAATATTATATTCCTGTGATGTGAAGTTATTACGGATTATATCCGTAGGTTTGCGTTTATACAGCTCAAACGGGTTGAGCCTTTCGCGATTACTGTATACATATATATTATAAGGACCAAAATTAAAAAAAAATACATTTCTTTTGTTTTTATAATGTGATTTAATTTAATTAAGTGACACATTAGATATAAGACATCAAGAGTGTAAATATATCTGAAATAAGAGAAATAAACTATTCAAAATATATTAAAATGTTTTAATAAATTATCCATTCAATAATAATAATAATATACTGGACACAAGTACACACACACTGATTTAGTTTCAAACTAAGATTCCCTGTATCTTGAGTATTAACAACGATATATATCAATGTGCAAACGTAAGCGAAATTGATTACGAACTGTACAAATATTATAAATATCACTGTACAGAAATATAACGTGGGAAATCCCCGCGTTATATGGGGGAAAACACGCTTTATACGAGGGACACGATATCGCGTAATATGAAAACGCTTTATAAAAGTGCCGTGTTATGGGGGGGATTATTGTATTTTGTAATATTAAGACTGTAATATAAGTATTTTGTAATATTAAGACACCACTATACGATGGCCCAGCGAAATGGCCATGCGATGTTGAAACGCAACTACACGATGGCGATGTTCAGTTATGATTTCGTCATTTTTTGATATGGGCGTGGAAGCTTTAGATCTTTGGGATTCCATATCACGCTTTCTCCGCAATATAGTTCTAAAAATTTCAATACGTATTCGTATTCACCACGTATTCGTACGTATTACAGAATATTCGATGACGCGAACATCCAGACTCAATTGTATTCCAGCACGCACTGCTATGGAATGGGCCACGTGTAGATGCGTACCGCCATCGCTGGCCCACTATCTTTGATGTATGGACGAAAAACCGATACCACGACGATTCTATCACACCATAAGCCATCCGACACCACTACGCCCTCCACGTATTGGGCCAGCGCGATAGGCCATCGTATAGTAGCGCTATTAGATTGCCAATAGCCTACGGGCGCGATACGCCGTGCACAATATATTTGCGATTGGTTTTTATCGCGTATTGTTTAGTAAACTGCACCAAACGGTCTTTAATTTTAACAACCTTCCACTTCAATGAACTACGCGCGACCAGTTGCACGTAAAAAAAATTATAAACTCAACATATTAACTCCTCCGCTGCGCTCACAAATGAGCCGCCGCGCGAGACACGCTTGCGGCTTTGCGGTCAGTGAACATTGGTTCATAGGCAGTACACAAGCTCTGCACTTCAAGCTTTTTTCCATGGGGGGACTAGCAACTCCGCGCCATTTTTAAAGAAAAATCACTATCATGTATGTATTTCATAACATTATCAAGCTTGTTGTGAGGTAAAATAAAATCAAATTCGTCTTCACTGCTACGAATATCGTCATTTGCATCCATTTTTGGGGGCTATAACAGCATTTTTTTTTCAAAAACTTTTATAACTAAGTTTTTTCAATACCTTCAAAAGAAAGCAATAATGCTTTATAATACAGATAGAAATAATAAGATAATTACTGTGTATTCAAAAAATGCGTTATTTTAAAACAAAATTTATTAATTATTCACTATCTTCTAATGCCACGACAATAATTATAAAAATAATAAATCATTATACTGAGTACTAGTTTTATTTTTCTAATATTGATATAACATTACTTTGTCAAAAGAGGACGAGAGAGAGAGTCAAGTGAGAGAGAGAGAGAGTTGAAATTAATGTAACTTGTTTATGTACATTACGGTGAATGAGACTCATAGTTACAGTTGATGCAAAGAGCAGCGTGGTGCGTGAGACCATTGGAGCGCAGAGTTAACTTGCTGTGTGGCGCTCGCTTAATAATAGCGTCACTCCAAATCTTCCCGTGGGTGCTGTGAGACCAGCTAAGGGACGTACCAGGATAATGGGCAGCAGCGTCATCCTGTTATTCAAAAAAATCTATTGCGATTACCACAACGCCTGCCAACCGTGGAGATCTTTCCTTTGATGGTAAATCCCACCTTTCAAGGAGGAAGCCCATGTCAAGGAGTTTGTCGTGTAAGCAGTTGATAGACCACGGTCTGATGATGATGATAATTATGACATCATTATCTCAAATCGCTCGTTGCGCGTCGCGCGCGGCATGTTTCGCCAGTGGTACGTGACTCTTATAAGTCACATCGACAAATAATTATAAAGAAAAGCCTAATTGTAAGCAGCTTATAGTACTACTACAAGGGACTTATAGTGGTGTCAGCAGTGCAGGATGCATGAATGGTGATTTTTAAGCAAAAGGTATATTATCTCTGACGTATCAGTGCTGCATGGACGGCGTCAAGAGTTGGATTTTGTCTCAGATCCGCCATTTACACGAGTAACTGGTGCCTAACAATACATTGGGGAGGAGGACTTGTAGAAATTCACGTTAACTCTACACAATAGTTCAAATCTCCTCGCAGACAATAGCGCTAAGCTCTGAATGTGACGTTTCAATGCGCAGACACTGTGTACTCTCGTCTGGATCACGCGCAGCTGTTAGCTCCGAGCAGATGCACGCGATGGAAGTAACTGCTGCCGTTGCTCTGTGCGAAATTAAATGTAATACTTAAAACCTATAGCTTCTGACACCATCATCACCCTCAGTTCATATTCGTCCCCACTAAAGGGACAAGGCTTTCTTTTGGCTTTCTTTGTTGGCCCACTAATCTTATTCGGTGGCTTTGGAATCGTCGAAAATTCCTAACGCTTCTGTCCTAATTTCTTCTGGGTTGATTTGTTGTTGTGAGGATCGCTGGGTCTCGCTGGATGTAGGTGGCTATGGACCGGTGGCGCTGGAATTCGATTGGAGAGGCCTATGTTCAGCAGTGGACAGCTACGTGCTGAAAAGATGATGATGATGATGATGATTTGTTGTTTGGTCAAGACAATATTATATAATATGCCATTATCTTTATTTTTTTAAATTATATTAGGCAATTATATTTCATGGAATTTTAATGGCTTTCAAGCGTGCATGTATGTCCATTGAATAAATATCATGTATTTAAAGATAACGTAATAATGTTACAAACTATTATAACATATTTGTATAACTATCCTGGTTTGCAGAGGTATCAGAAACGACATTGTGCTGATGTTATTTATCTAATATTAATTACCTACGTTAAATATATTACGGTTAAGGAAACAAATAACCAAACGCAATGTATAATATCGCAGGGAAAGAAAAATACAAGTTAAATGGAACACCGTTTTAATGATCAAATAAATTTACAATTATACAAGAACCCATTGAATGCTGACTCAACGTCAACCTCTGTGGATCTGATGCATATCTGTGGCAATTATTTTATGTTACAGAGACAATTATATATTAAGTTTCAGTGAGACGTTGAGCAAGCTACTTCACAGAGTCCGATATTTACATAAATTATACAGGTATTCAATTATTAATAATCGCTACTAAAATATCGAATAATCAACATGAACAATACATTTTACATACGATTTAAGAATAAAAGGCACGATTTCAATTTTCGGAAGTTCATTGTCGTTGAGTATAAATAATGAATATATATAAATTAAAATGAAAATAACAAAAAAACATACGACTCTCAACAAATGGAAGTATGGAACGGCTTCGCGTCTAGCTTCACTATATAAATTCTTTATATTACTTTATGAAAATCAGATGGAAGTGAGAAAGGAAGTGAGAAAAAAACAGAACGTGATACGATAAAGGAATGCTTTAAACTGCATAGTGATTCGTCGTACTAGTGATTAGCACTCGTCGTTCGTTCGTACTTGCCGAATTATTCCAAACTCCTAATGCCCAATCAATTTTTAATTCTGTTTGTAATTTGACTATCGACAGAATATTGAGGTACTGCCTACTTATAATAGGTACGTAAATACGTATGTATCAATTTATAACTCGAATACTTGACGAAGTTTACTAGTATAATGATTGGACATACAGAATCATTAATTATACATCAGTATCGATAAGTTTATAATCGATTTGTGCGAATCAATGAATTCTCCGTTTAAAATATGCTCGTGTAGTAAATACGAAATTATCACTATTAGTTTTGAATAGTAAAAATTTTGTGTTAAACTAACAGTATAAAGTACATGTGTGAAGATACTGAATTTTTGATTACAGTCGTTGGCAAGCTTCTCTAAGACACAATTTCCAACTAAATGTTACACGAAACATTTGAAAATTATGCCGTGCTCGGTGGTGGCTACCTGGCTACTTTATAAATGCGTAAAAGCATAATGTGACAATTTCAATGACGGAAGTTTAATGGTAGGGGTTCTTTGGTGTGCTTCTACGCTGAGCATTTATTAACGTAAACCCAACGGCGTACCTTTCCTCAATCATTATCAAGGGCTTATATCTATTGGGTGGATTAAGTACCGTCTGAGTAATACTCGCAGTCCCCAAAATCCCTTGAGTACCCGGCAGAGTATATTATGATACAATGCTGCTTCTGCTATGTACGATGCGTTTATGCACTGCGTTTAAACCCACGAAGGAAATCCTACCTTAAATCAAGAACCTGCACTAAGTATATGTGGACTTCATTGGAATTTTATAGTGGCAGATATTTTTAACGGAGCGGTTACAAAATGGATTACATTACGGATTACGGTTACAGTACGGATTTCGTGGTTCAACCCCCGCAATTTGATCTGATCCGCGGCTAATTAATTACGATCGGCCGCTCATTAATTGTATGCATAAAATTGCGCAGTGCACCTGTCATCATATATTTGTTTATTTTTTGCGATATAAGAGTTTGGGGGTAGCGCGCATTCCAATTAATCCATCATATAATTTGTGCGGATAGTAATGATTATATTTTTATCTGTACAAGTTTTTTCAATCGATTCCAATCCAGACTTATGATAAGTGAGATTTCACTTATAACTTATACAATGAATTCGCGACTTACATATCGACCACTTTCGGGGTGCTTTTCCCTCGAAGCCAATTCAAAAGGACCGTTGATGTGCTTTGCGAATCTCGAGCTGAAATTACAATAAAAAATTAATTATCCCAATTATTACCAACATCATGCACATTGGTGGTCTAGTGGTGTCAGACACTTCGATCCCGGTTCCGTACCACTGAGTTATTTCTAATTCATATATGGTCTACGTTGTAGACACCATTGTACCGAAAGGAGAAAGGGAACTTCATGAGGAAACCTGCACGCCTGCATATGAAGTCTACCAACCCACACTACCCTAGCCTGGCAGACTACGGCCTACACCCCCTCCTGATCAGGGGAGTTCGGTGCCCCTGTAGTGGTGACGAATATGTATCATAACATGTTCGTTAATTTTACATATAATGCTAGTGCTTATCATGTCATGCCCCAGTGCATCGCTCAACCGGCTCTCGCGGGAGTCACATCATAATGCAGGCACCACACCATCATACTATATCAAGATAAAACTTACATAGCGTGTGGTGCGCCTGCGTGAGTTGGCTGACAGCTTCTGGCGGTAGATTTTCAACGTCGCGCTGCAGTAGCCTCAGGTCCAGTTGTCGTTGTTCACTTTCGTGACGCAACAGCACGTCCCGACTGTGTTTCACGCTACGCAGCTCATTCAACCTAACAAAAACAATAGAAATCTAATGAGGGTATGCAGAAAAAAAGCGACCTAGAAGTACAATACAAAATTAGTAAACGTAATAACCTAGCAAATACAACGCCAATCTAATGAGCGCGTGTACTAGACAACAAATCTAATGAGGTTGTGTATATATCCCTATAAGATCCCAACCCTATTTGAAGTTGGAAAATCTTGCATAATATATCTGCTCATCACAAGGAAAAACGGAGTTCGCTTCCCCGAAGCGCCGTGCCCAGTTAGGCACCTGAGCAAGCCGGTGGATAAACGACCCTTGCCTCCATCCCACCCATTCCTTAAGGATTGATTATAGGGCCGTATAATGTAATGACCGGCCTTTGCCTCCTTCTTGATAACTAAGATATTCAACCAGGCTGACGCACCATACAGAGCCATGGAACGCAACACCCCTATATATAGCCGACAGCAGCTACAGCTGGGTTTCCTACATTAGGAAGTAGCTTTAATGCTCCGGCTGCTGAGACAAGCCTGAGTGTTTTAAATATTAAAATTCCAATGGCCATCAAAAATAAGTCACTGTATCTAGTTCTTTCTCATCGATAAGCATTATTTCGACGTTCCGAGCCTGCTGTAAGGCAGGGCTGAGATATTGTTACCGTAGCGCTGTGAAACGAGTTTAGAACGACTGTCGTCTGACGTCACCCCCTATAAACCCCCACAAAACCAGCTGTGATTGTATTCATTTAAAATAATTTGTGTGTCTATCTAAAAACAATTTAAAATGAACCTAGAAAAAAAAATAGAGTAACAATCATGTGCTTGTAAAACAAACATTCAATGACTCTGTGATTTATGAAAATTATTATGATAAAATTTATGAGTATTATTATGATAATATTCAAATACATTTATAAAATATTTACTTTGCTTGCAGCTTTGGTTTGTCTCCGTCGGGATCACTTATACTGCTACTTCGCGAGGTCTGTCCACGATGAGTATTAACAAACTCTTTCTCCAAAGTAAAAGTTGGCAATTCTGATACAGTTTCTTGACTAGAGGTCACTGACTCGTCCAAACCAGCGGCAATGATATTTTTCTTCAAATCCTCATTCATTCTTAAACTGTCTGAGAGACGCAGCTGCAATGTATCTCTTTCTTCTAATAATTGTGTGAGTTCAATCGTTAATTCTTCGCATCTGACATCTCTCTGATGCAACATGTAGAATGCTAAGTCAAGTTCAGCTCTTGGTACTGCATCTAATAGTTCCTTATTTAAAGTACCTTCAAATTGTTCAAAATCGCTACTTGGTTTAGTGTCCGACGCAAATGACACATGCTTTTGGATCTTAATACTCGAAGATCGCAACTCATTTTGTAAACTTATTATTTCGTCTTTCAAAGCAACGATTTCTATCTCCTGATTTTCTAAGGCGGCCTGCATTTCTGAGATTTTAGTGGAATAATTCTCTAATTCCCGATTCAGATCATTAATTTGCTTATTAAGATTTGTACATTCTATTATCTTGGCATTAAGGGTATCAGATAAAATAGTTTTTTCCGCATCTATATCTTTCAACAATTTTTCATAATGACTTTCATTCTCATGCATTTTCAATCTTAAAACAGCTAGCTCCGATTCTTTCTCGTAGCTTAATTCTTCTAGTTTCTTTTCACAATCAAGCAAAAGTTTCCTAACATTTTCAAATTCTTCGTTTCTTTGTGTTAGTGCAATACTGTAATCATGTGTTTTTTGATATATTTCGCTTTCCTTCATATGAAGCTCATTTGTGAGATCTGTTACCTTAGAATTAGATTCTTTAAGTTTTATTTGCAAATCTTCAACAATTTGATTTAATTCATCATAACTAGCCTTGCTAGCTGCTAATTCAATTTGAACATTTTTAAATTTCTCGTTAAAGTCTTCAGAGTTAGTATGATTGTGTACAGTGATTTCTTGAATCACCTTTTCATATTCCTCTTGTTGTTCAAGTAATTTATTATCATGTGCAACTTTTTCATCTTCCATTTCTGACCGTAACATGCACATTTGATTCATCACTTCAGTGTATTTATTTTGAAGGTTACGAATGTGTTCCTCTTTGTCTTCTAGTTTATTTTGCAATGAACTAACTTGTTCCGCTATTACCATTTTGGTAGTTTCTTCCTGGCTAGATGATTGTACGTTTTCAAGAAGTTGCTCGTATTTTACTTCAGACATATTTAATTGGTTCCGAAGATCTGATTCAATTTTCTGGAAATCAGCTTCCCTTTGGGCAAGATGTTGTTTCCATAATTCAGCTATCTCAAATCCGCGTTGATCAACTGCACTCGCTACTGAAGAACGTAGTTCTGCAACAGTTGATAATAAATTATCATTTTCAATATTTAAGTTTTGTATTTTACTAGTAAGATCAGCAATTTTCTCTTGATATTGATTGTTACAGTCTAACAATTCTTTCTTTTCATTTTCTAATTTTATTATATTGTTGTTGGTCTCATTTATTCCTTGATTTAGATGTAAGCAATTTTGTTCTAAGGCTTCGCATTTTTCGGCTAGCGCTAATGTATCTACACTGTGTTGCATAGTAGCATTTTGTTGTTGTTCATACCAAAGTAATTTTGTTTTTATTGATTCCATTTCGGATATATTAGAAGACATTTTAGTTTTAAGTTCAGAGTCTAATTCTTTCAAAGATTGAAACTCTTCCGTCAATTTAGAATTCTCTCTAATTAATTTTGTTTTCTCTATTTCAAATTGTTGTCGTATTCCTTCATTAACTTCTAATAACTCATTATAACGAATCTCCATCTCCTGTAGTTTTTTACCTAATGCTTCATTTTCATTCAAAAATTCTGATTTAGTCTTATCAAGTTCATCAATTTGATGTTTGAGTGAGGTTATCTCATTTAGGAATAAGGTTTGCTGAGACAGTAGCTCTTTATTTTGAGAACTCAGTTGCCCCACTGATACATGTAATTCATCATTTTCTTTCTCTATTTTCATTAACTCTTCTCTTAATCTGTTTTTGTGATCAGGAGTAACGGGATTTTCCACATGGCTAATTAAATCTTTAGTGTCTCCACCCCATTGTACTGTAGAAAGCTTGTCATTTGCTACTTTAAATTTATATTTCCATAATTCAATTTCGTTATCTAACTTTTCTTTCATCCCTGTCAGTTTTTCATTTGCGTTATAGAAGACTTCGTTTTGTTTCCTAAGCGTGTCTTTGTCTTTCTTTTCTTTGACAATTTCCCCATTAAGCTCTTCAATTCTCTTTTCCAATGCTTGAATATTAGATCTTAATTCATCTTCAATAGCATTATCTAAAAAGGAAGACTCAGTCATTTGTTTTGATAGCTTAAGTTCATTAGATAGCATATCATTACTTGACTTAAACTCTTTCAATTTCTTCATTGCTTTCATCAACTTGATGTTGCTTGTATTAAGATCAGATTTCAAAGCCTCGTTTTTCGTTTTGAGATCTTTTATTTGTTCATTTAAATGAGATAAGCCAGGAGTTATATCTGTAGCTTCTTCTAAGTCTCCGAATCCCCAGCCTTCATCCGAATTAAAGGGATCTGTCTCATTAGCAACAATATCATCTTTATCATCATTTTTGTTACAAATGTAAGCTTTTTTAGGCACAATCACATCTTCTATCGCTTGATCGTGGTCAGATTGTTCTTGTAAATTTTCAGAAACATTCTTAGCAAGATGTTCACTCTCTATAGAAGGTTGCTCTGATCCCGAAACGATCTGTGATTCAAGAGAAGAGATGTCAACACCTTTACTGTCATCGCCTAAAGGTTCTATAGTAGAGGAAATAATCATTCCTTCGGTTTTTGGTATACTCATTTCAAATGTCATCTTTTTATTTCCTCTTAACTCTATGATTTGTTCATCTCTCTGAGACACTAATAATTCTAACTGCTCGCTTTTATTTTTTAACAAACTTGTTTCATGACTTAGTCTTTCAATTTCTATATATGTGTTCTGTAATTTTTCTGTAAGCCCCATTATTTTACTTTCTAAATTTGATATTATTGTATCATAATTTGCTTGTTGTGCCTGCATGTTAAGGTTAAGTTCCAAGATTTCTTGACTTTTGCTGTTTAACGTATAGTTCAATTTATTTATTTCATTTACGTATTGTTCTGTATAATCGGGAGTTACTTCTTTTTCTTTTGCAGAATTTTCTGTTAATTTATTATTTATCCTTGTTAGTTCCTCTATATTTACATCTAGCGTTTTAATATTAGTTTTATACTCTTGTAATTTCATTTCTAACGCAGACACATATTCATTAACCTTTTCATACTTTTCATTTAAGGCTTTCTTTTCTTTTATAGCATTTTCTATTTGTGTATTAAATTCAGTTTCGATTTCTTCAATTTCCTTTTTCTTTTGTATTGTTAATAATTGATGGTCATGCAATAATTTCTTTTGATTGGTCTCGAGATCCCTTAATTGAATTTGGTATTTGGTAATTTCAGATTCAGCAGAATCAAGTTTACTTGCTTTATCAATCAATATATTATAATGCTCTTGTATATCAGAAAGAGATTTTTTTAGGCGCCGATTCGCTTCAGTTAAATGCTGAACTTTATATTGTAACTCTTTATTTTCATTTTCAATTTCTAAAAGTTGCTTCTCCACAACTCTATCATGATCCATCAGAAATGCTAATCGATTAACTAGTTCATCTTCTTGACTAGTGTATTCCGTATAGGCTTTTTGTTTCTCTTGCAACTGACAACCAAGTTGATCGGCTTTTCGTTCAAGAGAATACCTTCTATCCTCCATAGCGGAAACGCTTTCTTCAAGACGACAAATACGATTCTTGTATTTGCCTATTTCAGTTTCTAGGTTTTCAATGTAAAGGTCTCTTTCCTGAACTTTAGCGTCATATCCAAACTGAATCTGGGTTTGTGTATGTTCTTTTTGTTCTATTTTATTCTGTAATTCAGTTATTTGAATTTGCATCTGATTATTATCTGCTTCTAAGCTGGAAATTTTCGTTGTAAGGTTAGTATTATTTTTTAACTCTATTTCGTGTTCAATTATCTTTTTATTCAATGCATCTAAATGACTTTTTAGATGCACATTTTCTTCCCTTGCGAAATGTAAGTCTTTGTGCAAGATATTTAATGTATCAGTTAACTTAGTAATTTCATCAGTAGAATGAGCCAATTTTTCATTTAAAGAACTTATTTCTGTTTGCAACTGAATAATATCCTGCATTTTTTGTTGTTCCATGGCAAGTTTTTGTAACTGTAACCGATTGATCTCTTGTTCAGCAAGCTTTAGTTTTTCTTGTAAGGTTGGTAATGTTTCAACTTGAATCAATAATTGATCAATTTGTTCATTCTTTGAATTTATCTGTTTTTGAATTTCATCATATTGTATCTGCAGGTCAGTGTACATTGCGGACTTATTTTTAATACTTAAAGCAAACTTCTTTAACTTTTCCATTAACTCTATGTTTTTAGTTTCAAGTGCTACAAATTGGTCTGACGAGTTGTTTTTATCAAGAGAGAATTGGTTTAATTTTTCTTTAATCTCTTCTAATTGTTGTGTAAGTTCATTTATACACAATTCTTTTTCAGATATACTCATACGTAAAGTTTCATTTTCTATAGATTCTTTTCTAAGTTGTAACTTAATTTCATGAATTTCTATGTCACGTTCAATAGTTTCATTTCGAGCAGCAGATAATTCTTCAGAGTGTTTTTGTTGTGTTATCTGCAATTCTTTAATAAGTGCTTGATTTTCTGTAAACGCTTCTTGCAAGTTTTTTAATTCTATTTCAAGATTATCGTTCTTATTCTCTAAATCATTTCTGAGACAACGCAACTGCATTTTTTCTTCTTCTAAAGATTTTATAGTCTCTTCATTATCTGCAAGCTTCATTTGGTATGCCGAAATTTGTTTATTAAGTGATTTAATAAGTTCTGCATTTTGATCTTTTGCTTTCTCTTCTTCTAACAATTCAATAGTAGATTTTAGTTTTTGAGAAACATCATTTAATTTAGTGATTTGATTTATATAGTCATTAATTTCTTTATCTTTCTCTTGTATGGTATTTCCATAAATGAATATTTGCTGTTCATATTGAATCAAAGCAATTTCAAGTTCACTTATTCTGTTATCACGGGAACTTACAGTATGTGAATACTCTTGATTAATTTTCTGTAATTCTTGTTGCAATAATTCATTTGAACGCTTAAATTGTAGCAATTGCTGTTCAGTTTCCTCATCTTTTTTCACAGTTTCTAACTCTTGTTTTAATTGAGAATTTTCTTCCATCAATGATTGTATTTTATTTTCATTAAAAATATTAGTCTGTAACAATTCACTCTGTTTCTGTTGTTGTTCCTCCAACGATAATATTTTCATTTGACAGTCAGCTATTTCGTCTTCTCTTTCTTTGATAATATTCTTCAGCTTAAGTATATCCTTCGTCAGTTGTTTTACAGACTTCATTCTGGTATTTCCTTTATCACCAACCGCCTTGTCTTCATGGTGTGATTCTATCAGTACCCCTTCAGAGACTTCCTCCATGGGTTTAGAAATATCCGCAGTTTCTTTTATAATTTCCATCCTCTCGCGTTTTAGATTTTCTATCTGATGATTAAGCTCTTGATTCAAGTTAAATAATTCTTGTTTTTCATTGCTTAGCACATCTATATTATTTTTAAGTTCACTGCATTGTTTATTTAATTTGGATATCTCTTCTAACAATAATTCATTATCCACACCAATCTTATTAATTTTCTCCATAACTTCCTGTCTTTCGAGTGTAAATAATTCAATTTTCTTGTTTAAGTCTTCCCTTTGTTCAATTAAACTATCAATATTTTTATCACTTTGGAATGCAACATTTTCGTCAGGTTTATCATCAATTTTCCCTTCAATTATACCTTTATTGTATTCTTCAAGTTCTAATTTTTCTTGCGTGGTTAAGGATTCAACAATTTCTATAGATTCTGCTGAACTAACTTTCTCAGCACTCAATTTATCAAGCTTATCAGAAAGTTCTAAATTTTCTTGAATATAATTTTCTAACTTGTGCATTATTTCCACTTTCTCATCTTCTAAATGTTTTATTGCACCATTTAATTGTTCTTTGTCCAATTTTAAGTTTTCTATTACCAACTCAAGTTCTTTCTTATATGCAACCAGTTCATCAATATGTTCTTCTAACTCAACAGATTTTATTTCACTACATACATGTACATTTTGGAGTTGAGAAATGTCGGCTAATTTATCTTCCATTTCTATATACTTCTGTTGTAAAACATGAAGTTCTGCAAAGAGGAAATATTATAAATAATTAATTTAAAACTGTTTAATATATATACATACATACACTCACGCCGGTATTCCATAAGGGTAGACAGAGACCATAGTACAAACTACATACATATGTATGTAGTTTGGTATGTACAGCCACGCCTCTTTCCCATTGGGGTAGGCAGAGACCGCTTCTTTCCACCTGTTACGACCATTTAATGTAGCAGTGGCTAACCGCAGTCCACATTTCGCACCCGCGGGTAACGAGACGTGTCGGGTGGCGAACCACGACGCCGCCATTTTATAAAGTTCAAACATGTTAAAGTTCCTCATTACACTTCCACGGCTTAGTGGAGAGGAAAGGAAAGAGGTTGAAGTAGGAAAGGTGTATTGAGCAGGGAATATGGAATTTAGGAAAAGGACTATAGGGTATAGGATACTACTATCTCGGAAGGAGTAGGAAGAGACAGTAATAGCTCGGGGGGCCGGGGTCGCTTACCCGTGTATTTAAGTCTATTCGCCAGACAGGCTAAAAAACTGAGTGCTCCCTGACCTTTAATACCTTTAATATATGTTTAATAATTTATAGCTGTATACATCAACGCCAACGTCATTGCATCAACTGCCGCAGGTCCGATACCCATAGAGAATAACAAATGTTACCCTTATATTTTATTGTCAACTTGAATGTTTTTTTTCGTTTTATAATAAATGTCTTAAAGAAAAATGAAAAAAAAAAAAAATCAAGCCATTGGGTCCCAAATATACAGTCAACAGATTAATTATGCAAGAAAATACTTCAATAATACAAAAATAGTACCTTGCACTAAGTCAAATTTCTGTGCTTCCAAAACACTTATAGATTTGAGCCTAGTCTCAGCCAGACTTTCCGCCTCTACCAATTTCTTGTGAATGTCTGAATCTGTCACTGTAAACAAAATAATATAATGGACCTATTCAATATTATCACACACACTACTTATTATAAGAAAGTATCCAAAATTTATCATTAAAATACGCACGTAACAAAGTCAAATTATTTTTATTCTGTAGGTTGCTTGCACTGTATTGAGATACTGGACAAAATCTGAGTATTTGTTTATAATATTTATTATTTGGAAAACATACAGTATCTAAATGATACACAAAGTTGTAACATACAAATTATACATACACCAATTAAACAGACACCATTAAATTAAATTAAACATTACCATTAAATTATACATAAACCATTTTTCAAATTTCAAAATTAGGAACCAACTACAGGAACTAGTTAAATTTTGGATATTCTCTATATTTTCCAGTTAAATAAATCGGTTTCAGTATATCTTTCATTATATTTCTAAAAAACTCAACGCAGAAAAGCTTCACTACTACATTTTCACTTATGTAATGGCATATCAAACAGCGAACGAAAATGTATAAAGAATGTGGACATTTAACAAATAAATGTCTCAATAAAAATAGTGAATCAATTAAATTTATAATATTAAATTAACCCTCTTATATAAAAACATTTCTTGTACGACATTCCGATAAATAAGGAATCCCAGAACAAACTCTTCAGAAGGAACATGCCTATAATGAAAAATAAAAAAAATGTTTTGTAAATACTCAATAGAATATATGTATACATTTTATTGTAGGTTCCATAGAGTTGAGGCACATTCAAGGATTGCTCGAACAAATGCATTAAAAAGTACATCTAAAGCAGAACATTCATCAGCGGGAAGTTCATCCTCACACATTGGAACCTCAATGGTCGCGTGCAGTGCGCTTTCAGAGGAATTTCCTCCCGCGAATGCTCCGATTGTGGAATGAGCTCTCTGCTGAGGTTTTTCCGAAAGATTACAGTATTGGGTTCTTCAAGAGGGGAGTGAGTAAATTTTTGAAAGGTCGTCAAAGCGCGTGTGGTATTCCTGATGTTGCAGGCGTCCATAGACTGCGGTAACTGCTTACCATCAGGCGGGCCGTAAGTTTGTTTGCCACCATCATGGCGTAAAAAGAAGTACACATTTTAAATTCAATAAGGCATTTAAAAAGACAAAGTATCAGTAATTGATTTGCGTCATTATGGTCAAGTTTCAATAGAACAATGAGAGAAACAATAAGCTAGTGCTCGAAAACTGTCGTATGAATCTTAGAGACTGGGCTCACAAAGTGAAGTTATCTTTAATGAGATTTCATATGGTACACAAGAATATATCTACAATATTTTTAAAACTTTCTTTCATCTAGGATATGGATGAAAATCGTACATTCGTCAAACATACAAGCAACACTGACATGTAGCATTTTCAATCAACCATGGTTTTATGATTGAAATGATTACTTTGTATCTGTCTTTTATTCTGATTCCAATCCTAGATTATGTCCATTGATTTAAAACACCAAAAGGCAATATGATACAAGCCATAATAAAAAAAACAACCAACAGCATATGTTACTAACTCTTATGTAGCTCTACTGTATAATTACGACCGTAGTCTCCTTCTTTGTCGCAAAACATCTGCTATCAGCTGTTTTTTAGCTATTAGGTCCACAGAACACACAGATGAAACAAACTATGAGACAATTTCACAATTATGTACTCATCATCACCCTGTGGAATTCCATTGCTGGACTTAGGCCTGCTTAGTAAAATTCAAAAGAAATTTATACCAAAGATACTTAGTATAATAGTTTCATTGTGCATAAGCTATACATAAATATGTAACAACTAGTAACATTATTTTTAACTGATTCATACTTTGGAATGCAGATCAAATTAAAGCTTTAGCTCAACAGCTAAAGATCATTAGTTGACTTAAACTTTCACTCCCAAACCATGCAGTCTTTTGAATAAACTGACTAAATTATAATACCGATTCTTACCCCGACCACTGTCATAGTCAACTAGATGTAATTGTAAATTGCCTTTTTCTTCTTCCAACTCTGCCACTTTTTGTGTTAGTTGGTGTAACTCTTCATTCAATTTTACAACTTCAGCATTTGCATCAGAAATTTTACTGAAATTGTCAATAGTCTTCTGCATTTGTTTCAATTTCAACTTATGATTTGATTTGACCTTTATCATATTTTTATTGGCAATATCAATATTGTTATTTAATAGAAATATTTCTTCTTGTGCCACTTTCAATTTTTCTTCAAGTTCTTTAATATCTACAGAGGGACTGTTAGTCAATTCCAAATCATCTGATTGCACATTTGCTTGTTTATTTAGTTCCAAATTATAGTTTATACTTTGGGAGGGAACCAATTCTTCAATGGTATCAGTACATACACCAATATCCACAAAATCGACATTTGGTAAAGATGTTGTTTCTACTTTTAAGCTTTTAAGTTCAGAAATCAGTGCATCTTTTTGAGAAATAATATACTCTTTTTCTAATATATCTTTGTTTAGGGATTGTACTAACAATTCAAGTCGTGCAATCTCAGTTTTAGCAGCTTTTTTGTCAGTTTCTTGTGGTAATGATTCTGAAGATAACTGACTCCAAGGTGATTTTGATTTAGCAGCTGCGTTCCTCCCGCCTTTACGAGTCGGAAGTGGGCTACCTTTTTTGCCAGCTACAACAGGAGATTTAGATTCCATATTCCCTGATGCCAGTTTGCTTTCGAGTTCTTTATTAGTTAGCCTGATTTGACAATTCAATTGCTCTAGCAATTCAATCTTCTTCGTTAATTCTACCATACCTGTTATTTCCAAAGAGCCCTTCTCTTCTTCAACATCATCTTTTTCTTTAGGAGATGGTACATCTGGCTCAACTTGTGATAAACTTTTTATACTCTCCTGTAGTTTTAATATTTCTTGATTTTTAGCTTCTAGTTCATCATTCAACTTCGAATATGCTACATTAATGTCAAATCTTGCAGTTTCTAAAATTTTATTGGCTTCTTCTAACTCTAATATTGTTTGATCTTTCAATTCAATTTCTTTTTTTAATTTCTGTTTCTCTTCCCTCCAGTCAGCTTCCATAGCAACAAAATTTTCCTGCATTTTTATCATTTGTTGTCGTGTATCCTCAAGTAGTATAACAGTATCTTTTTCTGAAATAAATATACCATTTTTTATACACATATGTATTCAAAATATATTATATTCAAATTTTAGTTTATCTTTTATTCATAACATGATAAAAATGCATTCCTCTTCATTCTGTCATGACCATCTGTTTATTGTCCTACATTATAAACAATATAAGTACATATTGTGTTACATTCAGAATAACTTTAAACAATCTTACCTTTTTTACTTAAACTGTCAGACATGAGTGTAGTTGCTCTATTCTTAGCTTCTATGATCTGATCTTTTTCATTAAGTTTTTCCTGAAGATCCAAAATTGTTGTTTCCATTGCTTTAATTTTTACTTGAATCACACTTAGAGCATTTTCTTTTTCTTTTATTGTATTTATAAGCTGTGATACATCATTGCCATCTCCTGCCTGAAGTAAATTTAAGCAATTACAATTCTATACCACTGAAGTTAATGACAGTACTGAATCTTACATTAAGGCAATATCAATCCCCTGTATTTACGATTATAATTTTAGCTGCAAAGAAAATACATTCCTAACACCTGTGAGTTGTTTATAACTGACTCACAATTAATGTATTATAATATTTTTACAGATCATACTTTATAGCTTTAATGATTTTTGCTAGCAAAGGGAACCATTAGCATTTATTATTTATTATGTATGTAATAAATAAAAATGCTAATGGTATTATGTATTAATTTATATAATTATAATGTTATATGCTAACTTTTGATTTGGATCTAAATTAGCTCAATCACATTCATCATCACCATTATCAGTCCACAGAAGTCCACTGCTAGACATGGACCTTCTCCATATAAAGCAGGGATTCGCTGTCAACAGTTGGATTTGCCTTCACACTTTGTAGGCATTTTTGAGATGCTATGAAGTAGATATTGTTTGAATCGTGGGATAATGCTCAGCTCAGCTGGTTCTTAGAGTGCCCATGGGAAGGGATGGAGTGGCACTATTATTATAAGCGTCATGAAGAAATCAGATTACAGTGGAAATTTTACAAAGAAATTCTAAAAATGTGATAACAGAAGAGTAAGGTTCAGTTTTATTGCATACTTCTGCATTATACCTAAGTCAGGATCTGTTGTTGCATTGTAAGAGATACAGCTGTGTTTTGGATATCTGATGATACCCCCTAAAACCCCGAAATTACTGCTATAGCCAGTGTTATTAAGATACCAGCCTGGCCAAATTACAAACATAACATCTTACGAATCACAAACATGCCATGAAAATATTAATATACATAATATTTAAATTTAAATATTTAAATCTCTCTGGCATAATAAATACTTATTATTATTATTAATAATATACTTATTATAAGCCTGGACTTATGTAGCATCAATTTAAAACATCGTTTACTTTTCGTATTTCAGACTTGGTATCCACAGTTGAATCTCTCTTTACTGTTGTAGGTTTGATTATGGGTCTCTTACTAAGTTCCTTGTACAGTTTAATTCTCTCCATTATCAATTCCTTTTGTTTAAGTGTGTTTGCTAAGCTCTCACTGATGCCAGGAACTGTAAAATCAATTATAATTAATATTATCTAATTTCACAGACATAATTAGGTTATGTGCTACACGTGATTTGTTCAAGAAGAATGTCCGCAAACTCCTTTTGCGTGAATTAGCAGAATCATCGTAACCTTATTTTCCTTATTTTTAAGTATGTTGTAATAGTATGTTTATTTATTACCATTTTTCAGTTTATTATTATGTATTAGTTTATTGTATCCCTATGTATTGTTCGGTTATTACATACTAATGTATGTAATAACCGTTTTGTTCTCTCTTCTCACAAGTTATTTTCGTCTGTGAATGCACCCACTTTTTTTTTAATGTAATGTATTACTTTTAGGTTGACTGGTAGAAAATGCCTAAGGCATTAAGTCCGCCTGTACATGTTTTATGTATGAAGTGTAAATAAATAAATAATTTATGAGGAAGAAAGAGGGTAAAGTAATAGCAGTACTATAGTGTACATGAACATTGTTTCATCAATTATAATAGATAAGTGATGACAAATCATTTACCAAAAAAGTTAGCCTGTCTAGTGTGAATAATATAACACAAAAGTGATGGGAAATGAGTTCAGGAAGACTGGCAACGGAATGAACTAGAGTAATGGGCACCAGAATTAACTTGAAAGGAGAAATAAGATGACCCTATTACACTGCACTATAAAAAAAATTAGTTATATAACTATAAGTTATGCACTATTAGAGATTTTTTTTTTCAATATAGAGAAACAAATATCTTACTGTTCAATGCATCCTGAATAGACAATGTGTTGGAAGTATCTGTAGCTGCAGAGTAGCCCGTTTTCTCACTCATGGTGGATGCCATTTCTGATGCTGTGTCAGCAATATTATATTCTTCTGTAAAATGTATGTTTATTTTAATTTTGATAACACAGAAGAAAACTATCAAGTGTCAATCATCAGAATAATTGTGTATATTCTATTAAATAATCATAGCTTCACTAGCAATAATTATGAAATAGTTTTAATGTAACCTGCATCATAGAATGCACACAGGTCATTTTTTAGATACAGGCTACATTTAAAGATATTTTTATTTTTTTATTCAAACTTACATGAAGTTGTTAAATGGACCTTCACATATTAGTATAAATTCAGAATAGTTAATGAATGCAGTTGCCCTTATTGTATAGGGTTGTTCGGAAAGTAATTTCGTTTTTTCCCGACAGAGGATTTAATTGTATTTTTTTGCACCCAACTTCACAATTAAGCCTTATAATTTTTATATGCTTTGAAAGCTCATATAGCAAGGCTTGTGTGTGAAAAATTCCAATTAATTCTACGCAGTAGTTTTTGGTTGGTGTCCTTTTAAATATGGAGAGCAATAAGCAGCATTTTCGACATATCTTACTGTTTTACTACAGAAAGGGTAAAAATGCTGTTCAAGCCAGAAAGAAATTGACCGATGTGTATGGAGAAGGTGTGTTGACAGTACGCCAGTGCCAGAACTGGTTCGCTAAATTTCGATCCGGCAATTTTGATATCGAAGATGCACCACGTTCGGGAAGGCCAGTTGAAGCTGACAAAGACGCGATAAAGGCATTAGTTGATGCGAACCGGCGAATAACAACACGTGAGATCGGATTGATGTTAAATTTATCAAATTTAACAGTTTATGACCACTTGAAAGGCCTGGGATTATCCTCGAAACTCGATGTATGGGTTCCCCATGTTCTCACAGAAAGAAATCTGTGTCGCTGCATTGACGTCTGCAATTCGCTTCTCAAACGTCACGAAAATGTTCCGTTTTTGAAGCGCATCATCACTGGGGACGAAAAATGGGTTGTATACAACAACGTCAAACGCAAGAGATCATGGAGCAAAAAAGATGAACCGGCTCAAACCATTTCCAAAGCCGATATTCACCAAAAAAAGGGTGATGCTGTCTGTTTGGTGGGATTTCAAAGGAATTGTTTTTTTTTTTTGAGCTTTTACCCGATAACACAACAATTAGATAACACAACAATTAATCCGGAAGTCTACTGTCATCAGCTGGACAAACTGAATGATGCACTTCAACAGATAAGGTTAGAACTAATCAACAGGAAAGGTGTAGTGTTCCACCAAGACAACGCGAGACCTCACACAAGTTTGGTCACTCGCCAAAAGCTTTTACAGCTTGAATGGGATACAATGCCACACCCACCATATTCTCCAAACCTGCCACCATTGGATTATTATTTGTTCCAGTCACTCCAAAATTTTTTAGACGGTAAAACCTTCACCTCAAATGAGGAGGTCAAAAACCACCTCGATCAGTTTTTTGCCAGCAAAGACCAAAAATTTTATGAGCGTGGAATTATCCTACTAGCAGAAAGATGGCAAAAGGTGTTGGACCAGAACGGCCAATATATAATTTAATAAAGTATTTGTTTATTATACGAAAACCGTCTTTCATTTCCACAAATAAAACAAAATTTCTTTCCGAACAACCCAATAGTAATATATTTATTATCTTAATCATACTGCCCTACAATTTCAAAATAAAAAAACCCAGTGGTTAAGTTGTGAAAATGAAGGACTGTCATAAACATGCTTTTACAGTTATTTTATTAAAATAAAACTGTAAATACACAATACTAAATAACTACAAATTATTTTTTGTAAATTATTTAACCCCTTAAATTGTACACTCGAGTTAATTCAAGTTAATTCGAGCATGCTAAACAGGCTAAGCTGTGCACACTCTAGATAATTTGTGCAGTGTTGTATTTTATGCCGCTATAATTTTTCACACTCGAATATTATCCAGAATTATTTTTTGCGAAGACAATTTCTAAAGTGAGTTTTTTACATAAAAAAAAGTGATTCTTTGGATGCTTTTTTTTTTTCAAAAAATGTGTTAAGGGGTTAATTTAACAATAAAGTTATTTCTATAAAACTAAATATAATAACATACCATAAAACTAAATATAATAACATACCAAAAGGTCTCCCCAATAGTTCAGCAGTTGCTTTTCTGTGTTCTTTAATCCTTTTAGAAACCAAGGCAGCATTTTCAAGGCACTTTTGTGCACGCTCAAATTTAATTTGTCTTTCTGATGATGATGACTGCAGATGAGAAGTCTACAAACATTGATAAATAGATCAGTTGCTGTCATTAGGCATGACTACTTTATTATGAGTAAATTTGGAGAACAGTTTCATAACATGGAATACAGATTATAAGAACTTCTTCACATACGAATTCTTTAATGACTACGCAGGATAAATTTCATAACGTTCAACGTAAGTCATAGCTAATCAAAAAGCATCATATCACACATCGAGGCGAACGTCCTTGTTATAATACAAATTAGAACCTTTGTATTTAACAAAATTAAAAACCGTTTCTAGACCTACCCTAGAGGTTTTCACGCTTTCTGCCACACTAGAGACTTCAACAGATGTTATGTTTGTATCAAGAGTATCCAATTGTCCCTCTTCATGGGGACTGTTTTTATTGTCCGACATGGCTTACACTCTGTGAACATTAATGATTCACGTAATGCGCGTTACACAATCACTATACCTAATTTAGAAGAAAGTAAATATCAAAAAACTTTAATTAACACTGTAATTAATGCAAGAACTATCAAAATATTTAGCCACCACCATTTAGCACTAATGCACTAATCACCAATAGATTGACATTACGTATCATATCTCAGATTTCTGTACACGTAAGCATTGGTATACTAAAATATATTTAACAAATCTTTTTCATTCTTTCCTCCCTATAATTTCACAAATTAAACACTATAAACATTAGTAAATTCTAAATTAATTTAAAGTTTAACATTTTAGAATTAAGTTTTGTAATTTATTAATTTGTTTTATTCGACTAAAAATAATATTCTTAAATTACATAGTCGCCTAACACAATCAATCCATTTGATCTCTTTTAATTATTGTATTGGCATTAAAAACATAGATGTAGAACTAGATTTTTTGGATAAATCTTTCTCATAGAGAATAATAAAAAATAAAATAAATAAATAAATAAATATTCATGGACATTTCACACAACGAGATTTCACACAATAATAAAAAATAACAACATTTCACACAATAATAAAAAATAAAATAGTGATAAAAAAATGGCCGGTTGCGTAGTAGAAGCATATTCCGTACAGCGTAATTTTTAGTATTCACAAAGACTCAAAGCTCAAAGGCAGATGGAGCCACAGAACACAATACTCAAAGAGGACGGAGCAGTAAAACGTGTCCGTATGTTACGAAATCGCACGTCTTTTAATTATGACGTTACTAAACGAAACTGAGGGCATCAAAATTGTAGCTATCTCGTTTTGGCGTATGACATTAAAAAAAGATAGGGGGAGACTAAATTTAGTAAAGTTTTGTTACAACAGAATCAGCGCCAATATTGAAATAAAACTGTGACTTAGCAAAGCGACCGAATTTTTTAAGGCAATACGCCTGCAGAATATTGCCCAGTCAAATGATCTTCGGATTAATGACAAAACTCCCAAGAAGCAATAAAAATTAAAATGTAATATATGACAGTATTTTATTGTTAAATTGAAGAAACTATATATTAAATGATAAATTGGACTTAATGTCTCGGATATTAGGCAATAAAATATAATAAAAAAAAATCTTTGACCACAGGCTATGAAATACATTTGACGTCAAAAGTCAAATATAATCTCCAAAGATTGTAAATTTGTTCTTGAATCTGGAAATTTCAGGATTATTACAAATTCCTATTTATGATTGTTAATATAAAATCATCCAATGGCATCTCGTATACAGGTAATTCGTAAAATATTTTGCAATTCAATTAATTATTTCGTCATAGCAGTATGCTTATGATTATGACATTACTTGCAGTTAGTTGATACGAATTATTTTTTCAGGCTACTGCTCGTCAACTGTCCAAAACATTTAAAAAACGAGGTAAATTTGAAATAGGCATAGCATCTGAGCTACCAGCGGCGTATAAAAAATTTTGGCGTGAATGGAAAGTGCTAAAACCAGTTGCAGTGCACTATATCCCCCAGGAGGGGAAATGGAGACGTGATGATATTACAGGCGAAATTTTGCCTGTACAGAATATACCACTGCCGTTGAAATATCCTGCTGAAATTCATGATGGGATATGGGGCGGAGAAGCAGTAGTGAAAGGTTACATTGTAATTTTGCATACAGTCATTGCCAAGGCCCATGTTATTAATTTAATTCAATTTGGCTAGTTTCCAATCATATTATTTATAAGCAAACAATTATGTGTTTATATATAATTATGTATTAAAACTATTATTAATTTAGATGGACATAATTGTAAATGTATGTAACAATTACACACAAGGAATGTGGAAAGCATATTAAGTCTTCATGTTCATTCATTCATTCTATTAATGTTATTTTGTAATGTTTGATAATGAACTGATTTGAAAAATGTTATTTAGGCTTTCAAAAACGTGATCCAAGGCGACGCAGAGTACCTCATTACTGGGTACCTGTATTGAAGAGGACTGTGGTGAAGTCTGAAGTCCTGAACACTCACCTCTCTGTGACAGTTACGGAGAGAACAATAAAATTGATAAATGACCATTATGGTTTTGATCATTATTTGCTCAAGACACCTGCATGTGATCTGGTGTCCATGTTAGCTTTGAAATTGAAAAAACAAATATTAATGGAACTAATGAATGGATGTCCAAAATATGCTTATGATCCTGTGAAACAGTCTGCAATATATGAGGAGTATAAAACATATTTGTCATCAGTAAGTTTTATTTTGCTCTATGGTAACTATATTGTGAAAGGCAGCTAGACCAATATTCTATGTTAATTGGGAAACAATATTATCCTGCAATTTATGAAACATCTGTTCTCAGAAGTACCAGTCAAGTAGATAATGATGAATCATTGTTCCATTTATAGAGGAGGCTCATGTTTAGCTGTGAACTTCCATGGGCAAATGATTAGAATTCCTTAAACCACTTCCGAAATTAGATGGCAAAGGAAAGTCACATGGATTACTTTAATAAATTATAACATTAGTGATAAACAAAAGCAACATTATTAGTTTAAAAATATAACACTACAGCCAAATCAGCTTGAAGATGTTTTTGTAGTAGTGTAAGGTCAGCTGATAAATATATAAACAAATACTTTTAATATTTTTGTTTTAATTTTTTAGGTAGGTAGGTGCATATTAAACATAATTTAATATCTATAACTTATAAGAGACAGATGCAAGAGTACCTTACAAGAGGCACATGGTAGCTAGTGCAAACTGGTTTATTCTTATTTTGGTCACTGCACAAACACTGATACAAACGCTAAAATGTCTCCAAGCTTATCTATAAACATCTTCCCTAATGTCCTATAATTGACTAGTTACTGCCTAATTTTCTAAATCAAATATTTTTGGTTTAGAAAATTTGACATTTAACAGTTTTATAATAGTATACATAACACTATATCAGAGATAAGTCACAATATAAAAATGGCATATTTGTTTTTGGTGCACTGGTATGAATTGCTGCATTTTGGTTTTGCTGTGTTCTGCACATTGTTGTCTGGTTAAACATAGTTTTATGATATATATTTCATAGTTGGTTGGACCAAAGTAAGTTAAAGAAGACAAATTCAAAAATTGTACCATCTCATCATAAATACATTATATGAACTGACCAATTAGAAATTTAAATTTCTTTGTTGTGATCAAGGCCCACCTATGATGGCATTATTGATCCTGGCTGTAGCCAGGTTCAACATCCTCAGTGGTGAGGCAATTGGTTTCCATATCTTGCTCTGCCATATCATTAGGATGCCCTCATAGAGCATCCCAATAAAATGTCATATCCCATTGACATAATTACATGTGCCAATGACAGCCATAACAAGGATACTATAACAATACTATAAGATGTACCTACTTTACAATAAAACAAAACCACAATATACTTATCTAGATATGTTTTCGGAAATCAAATGGACATTTATTTGTTTATGACACTGAAACTTATGAAATGTTTACAGTACACTCCTGAGGAAATAGAATGGTATGGGTTGACCTGGTATGAAGCACTGTGCAAATTAGCCAAACAGAAAGAAGCCGCAAATAAACCTGTTCCTCTAAAAAATGTTTATAGGAAGAATCTTGTAGAAAATTTGAAAGCGGCTGGTATAGAAGGAGGTACAAACGCTCATGATGAAATATCGTAAGTAATTACTCCTTAATCTTCTTCTATCAGGCAACTGTTTAGTCCAAATATAAACACTGAATTGAATTTTAATTTTTACTGCTAAAATTGAAAAGTATCTTTACATAATTTGTTTTGATTCTAGGTTGGTTGATGGCTGATTATTCAATGGTTGATACAATGATCACTTCAGATTTAGGTAGATCAATACTTCCATAAATGAATTGAGCTCATTCCCAATTCATTTCATTTCACTTTAGACAGATTTTGATAAATGGCTATAACAGAAAAAACATACTATATTTTTTTTCTGTGATTAGAGAAATACTCTAAGCGTCCATATAATTGACTTTATACAGTATAACCAGAAATTTGATATATTCCTTGAACGGGGTTATAGCAGAGCTCATTTCCAACAGATTTTCTTATTCCATAAGTGTTCGGAAACCATCAATTTTTAAGTTGTGTGGAATTTTGGTATTTTTACGAAAAATCCCCGATTTCAATATTAAAATTAAAGTTGTCCAGAAATACAAAAAAAGTGCCACATTTATACAGGTGACCGGAAATTCGATTCATTCCTTGAACGGGGTTATAGCAGAGCTCATTTCCAACAGAT
Organism: Thaumetopoea pityocampa; assembly: GCA_017165845.1. Taxonomy (NCBI): domain Eukaryota; kingdom Metazoa; phylum Arthropoda; class Insecta; order Lepidoptera; family Notodontidae; genus Thaumetopoea; species Thaumetopoea pityocampa. The sequence continues at coordinate 8,488 of WUAW01019846.1, read as the reverse complement.
TTTCTTATTCCATAAGTGTTCGGAAACCATTGTGTGGAATTTTTTTAAAAATTAGACTTGTCCACAAATACAAAAAAGTGCCACATTTTTGCTTTTTCCAGTAATAAATTCATAAGAAATTAATTTAAAATACAAATTTTGTCACAAGTACTTTACATAATTGTATTAAGGCACAAGATACCGATCAAAATTCTAATTTCTTTAGGCTTATGGTGATTTTTTGAAAAAAATGTATGATAATCGGCGTACATATTATTTAAGTTACTTGCTTATTACATTAGCTAATCTAAATGGTTTAGATGTTGACATAAAATTTCAAAATGTGGAATTAGCAGAAGAAGTCAGTTAGTGTTAATTTGTGATTTTCTCGAAAAGTCAATTGGAATGAAACAAACAGAAATTTATTCAGTTTCGATCAAATTTGTTTTATTATTTATTTAAAATCAAAAATTAACTAATTTAATTCCTGTTCAAAACGAGAACCCACAATTTCTTATGGGCGCACGAAGTCTCTTTTGTACCGTCGATTTGGTCACCCGGGGCGTTAAATTTTCTCCGATTTCGTTTGCGGCTGTTATGATATGCTCTCGACGCTCTTCTTTATTATTAATGGGGGTAGTATCAACTAAATCCTTCATATGGCCCCAAAGATAAAAATCACAAGGCGTTAAATTTGGGCACCTTGCCGTCCAGAGAATAGGCCCGCCTCGCCCAATCCATCTTCCTGGATAATTTTCGTCCAGCTGTTGTCGCACGCCGAGACGAAAGTGAGCGGGGCAACCATCGTGTTTATCTTATAAAACTCAGTATTTGAATTAAAAAAAAAACTACCTCCCAGCGTTATTTCTAAAAAAAAACTTCTGGTACGGGACAATTTAAAAATAAATATACATACACTCACGCCGGTATCCCATAAGGGTAGGCAGAGACCACCAGTTGCCACATACTACGATCCTAACACACCTCTCTCGCGTCATCCACATCCATACATCTTTTCATACACTTGCGCCGATTAAGAGTGCTACGAACTTGACCTTTTTGAAACGAGTTGTTGATATGGTCAAGGTAAGTTTTTCCTGGGCGCCCTTTTCGGACACTTCCACTCACATTTGCCAGGTATATTCGTTTCATCAATCGAATCACTCATTTTTTCTAAATGACCAAACCATTGGAGCATTCTTTTTTCGGTCCTTGACACCAAATCATACTTCAACTTGCACCGATCCGTTATCATGCTATTCCTCAATCGATCACTCAGGGTGACTCCACAGATACTCCGCAAGGAACGTATTTCCACCGCAGTCACGCGACTTGTTCTTCCTTTGCCATACCCACGAAAATACCCATAAAAATAAACAGTTATATTTGAAATGCTTTATAGCTTCGGAAATTTGAACAACTTTTCATTATCATAATTATAACTAATTAGAAATAATAATATAATTCAGTAGTTTCTAAAATGATATTTTAATCGTTCAATTGTGCACAGGGGACGTAATGTGTTAACATCTAGGTTGTTGTCCAAATTTGGTTAGTCTGTGTTTTGTCAGTAGTTCAATGTTCTCCACTACCCTTTTCCTATGAACGTTAAGCAGATTACCCCGTGAAAGCAATCCTGCTGGCGCCCGTGATAATAATTTCCAAATTGATGTTGATTCATCCCATGTTCATTTATCAATTAGCGAGGCTGGTCATGTTTTCTCTTTCCATTGCCGCCAACAGTCTGCATCTGTACCATTAAATTATCTATTTCTTTACAGAACTACTACGTCGTGGTTATCGAAAATGAATCCGTTTGGCAAGAAAGACGAAGCTTAGCAACCTGCAGTGATTTAATCGTGTTATTATAAAATTGTTGTGTTTTAGCAAATGTAACATTGAAGTAGACATGTTTATTGCCTGAGTGAATAGTTTTTAATTTAGCATAAATATAGATGAATCAAATAAATTTAATACAATTATTCCTTTACTTATGGTATAGTGGAAATGAAATTACATTCTCAAGAATAAAATACCTTTAATATCTAAATATAACGAACAATCATTATTTGATTAAAAACACAATATTTGTTGTAACATTCTGTAAATATCTAGAAATGTAAAATTATTATATTATACAATTACTTTTTTCAAATTTTCAAAATATTAAAAAATAAAACCTTGTAAACAGGGTAAAATATTGTCAAATAATAACTGATGAATTAATTGTAAAAGATTTCGAATTTTCGTATGACGTTTATGTACAAATTTCTGAAATTAACCGAATGGTATGGAGCGCCATAGTTGTGTAGTGAACATGGGCTTCGCCCTCAGATCTGAAGGTCTATGTTGTGTTAAACTGCAGCCATGCTAAACATTCCTTTGGCTTTAGATGTCTTCAGACGGCAGTCGTTCCGACTTATAACTACATCCCCTGCAGTATCAGTACCTAACTTATGTCAAAATAATGTTATAGTGAACAAACCCTGCCAGGTCAGGGGATTTTGGCTTCTCTGATCATACCAAATATTTCTGTTATATTTAAACTTTATTTGCTTAAAGCATGGTAAATACATTCTGAAGTGTACATAAACACATCAAAATGTTTTTTTTTAACAATGTTTAAAAGCTAATGTCATAGTGTCCACAACAGATAAGGTGGGCTCGATTTTTTCATAGATTATCAAGCTTAGCAATTGTTGCGATATAATCGTTTTAAATTACTGTTGCCAGCCGATTAGCCCACGTGGACTTGTCGTAAGGAGTAAAAATATGGGCCAGATTTAAAATATATTTATAAGCTTTTAGCATTTTTTTTTTATCCTAATCGGTCTAATAGTTTTTGCGTAATATTCAAACAAACAAACAGTCAATATTTATTTTATAATAGTGTAGAAGAGGTATTTTTAAACTTTAACAAGTTCAGTGCCACCCACAATAGTCGATATTCACACGTAGGACCACATCTATTTTTTGGAATTTTGCAATTTGACTAGCGAAATAAAATTTTAGAGAGATTTTCATATTTTTATTTATTTATGGCATGCACAACAGATCACAATCAAAATTAACATTACAAATTCTTAAATTAATAAGAGTCTAGTCTGTGAACCACAAAGGTGCACACACACAGAAACAAGCATAAGGCAATCGGTTCATTAGAATACTACTTATCCAAAGTATATAAAATATATATATTTGGTAATAAACAAAAACGCCTACGTGTGTCGTCGGCGCTATGAATGAAGCTATTTTATTCGGCTTGAAGGACCAATAATGTACAGGGTTGTATAAATAATAATCACTAATAATGTTGTAAAAATTAAATTGTATTGATTTGAACTACCGAACTATAAACTAGTGTACTGTTACTGATAAATCAGTAAGTACGATGCGCTTGATGACTGATGACAAACTGATTCCATATAAATTATTTATTTGCGTAATGCACTAAACTGATGAATATACACTCCTCGACAAAACTAGCACACTACACATTTTTCATTACAACTCTTAATAAAACAAAATTTTTAGCTTTTATATTCTATGGTTCAAAACAGTGAGTCAAGATATGTAAGCAAATATTAGGAAAGAGACAGCTATTGTTTACGTAAGGTTTCGAGTAAGATCGTGCCTCCCGAACAGCGCGTCAAAACTATAGCACACAGTGTGTGGTTGTCTATCAAACGATTAATACGTATTGTTTTCGTTTTGTAAATACCATACGTATCCCAAGGTATTACGTATTTAAAATAACAATTTATTTGTTTATCATGCCTCGCGGAAAAAAACTTAATTTAGGTGAAATAAATATTATCAATCAACTAAAAAAAAACAAAAATTTAATGTGTCACAAATAGCAAATATAATAAAGAGATCGAGAAAAGTCATCATGAATTATTTGAAAGATCCAGAAAATTATATGAAAAAAAAATCCAGGAGGTCGGCCAAGGGCCATAAGAGATAGGCATAGACGAGCGATTTTGCGAGTTGCTTCAAATTCTGCGTTAACAGCGAATCAAATCGCTTCTGCAGCTGGCGTAAAAACGAACGTAAGGAATGTTCAACGTCTCCTACGTGATGCTAAGCATTTAACCAGGATGAAAATGTTGAAAAAATCACCTTTGAGTGAGAAACATAAGAAAGAACGTTTACAATTTGCCGAAGAACATATCATATGGAAAAAAAAGTGGCGTGATGTAATATTTTCCAATGAGAAGAAGTTTAATTTGGATGGCCCTGATGGATAATAAATATTATTATCATGATTTAAGAAAAGACCAGAAAATTTTAAGTCGTAGACAGTTTGGTGGAGGAAGTGTTATGTGTTGGGCTGCCATAGGCTTTGAAGGAAAGACCGAAATAAAATTTATCTTTGGGAAAATAAATAGTGTGGGTTATATTAAATTGATCGACGAACAATTAGCTAAATATGGAACACAAATTGGCGGTCAGAATTATATTTTTCAGCAAGATAATGCTGCCGTTCATACATTAGTTAAAGACTATTTTTCAGAACATAATATTCAAATTTTAAATTAGCCAGCGCGCTCCCCTGACTTGAATATTATTGAAAATTGTTTGGGTAAACCAGCACGTGCTGTGTACTTGAATGGTAAACATTATAACAATGTTGGACAGTTAAAAAAAGCAATTCAAGATGAGTGGAAAATATCAGATCAAAATTATATTAAAACCCTATATGAAACGCTGCCGAAGAGACTGATTGAAGTTGTAAAAAATAAAGGAGATTATACCCATTATTGAAATAAAAATT
>WUAW01019842.1:88237-99179 GCA_017165845.1 Thaumetopoea pityocampa | reverse complement strand
GTCCCTACTACAGGGTCACGGACCTCACCTAATCAGGAGGAGCATTAGGCCGTAGTCTACCACGCTGACCTTGTGCGGATTGGTAGACTTCACACACCCATCCGAGCAGGTTTCCCCACAAAGTTTTCCTTCTCCAGTACATGATATACAAATTACTAAGTGGTACGGGACCGAAATCGAACCTACGACCTTTCAAACGCATGCCGTGTCTGGCACCACTACACCACCAATCAATATACACAATCAAAACAAATAAATAATTATACACAGACATGTAAACCCAATAGATATAACAATATATAAATAAATAATTACTATTAAAGATAACTATTATAATTTTAAACTGTAGCGCAAAGTATTATTGTTTTAATGCATTTTTAAAGATATTTATCGTGTTTCGTGAATATAAATATAAATAATTTATTTCATTTATTTATAAATGCGGATGGACGGTAACCCTAATCTATGTAATTTAAGTTCTAAAGAGGTATCTACATTAGCAGCTAGCATTTGGTCTTGATAAGTATATTCGTGTAAGGTCTAAAATATCTTTGCTGTTTCCAAAGCTGCTGTTTGTTTGGACATTTGGCTGTTGACTCATCAGTGGATCCAACTATTTTACCGACGGGATTAATGAGTCGATTCGAACAGTCGCTTATTTAAGCTTACGGTTATCTGTTATGAGTTAAGCTACTAATTCTTAACTATTATATATATACAATTATAAACACGTTAAATGTCAAATTTTCAAAAATCAAAGATATCTCAGATCAACTAATTAACGCAAACCCATCAATGTTTGTTTGTTTGTTCACGCAAAAACTAGCGGATAGATTTTTGTCAAACTGTTACATTCTTAAAGGTACTATTCCGACTTAAATAGTACGGTACTATTCCAACATGTTTCATTAAAATTGGTCCAGTAGAATTGAAGATACAGCTTGATCCCTGTTTTAGTAGCCGCTGTTAAACGAGAGTAGTACGTACGAGAGGTCAAGTAAAAATGGTCGGAGGTTTTTTTATATAAATCTATGATTGTGTCGCGATTTCCCATGTAGCGGAAAACCGATATTCACACCGCGGACAAATACTAGTATCCTATATATTAGCAAATAAAGCATTGATTTATTCAAAAATGATTGGATAAAGAAATGAACATTTCGATATTTGCACAGTCCATTCAGTCGTACCAATATGAGGGACCCGCAAATTTATTAAAACTTGTCGATAATCAAATTTACCCAAAGTTTTCCTGTAATTAGTTGTGTGCCCACGTTTCCTCTTAGCACACACTGAGTACACGTTCAATATTAGTCCTTGGATTATTTGTACAAACTATGAAGTATATTCAAAAATCGTTTAGTACAAGGCTTGTTTAAGTAGTCTGTCTTAGCTTATTAATTACTAATTTTTGCCCGCGGCTCGGCCCGCGTGAATGTCGGTTTTCCGTTACATGGGAAATACCGTAACAATCATAGATATATACTAGCTTTTGTCGGCAATATCGGTTTTTACATACATACATACACTCACGCCTTTTTCCCTGGCTCTCCGGCGGGGAATCGAACCCCGGTCTCCCGCGTAACAGACGGGTAAACTGACCACTATACTACCGAAGAATTGGGGTAGGCAGAGACCAATTCTTTCCACTTGCTACGTGTAAAGTGGTTATCAGTAGCCCACTTTTCGCCTCCGCGGGAAAAGAGACGTGTCGGGTGGCGAACCACGACGCCGCCTTTTTTAAGGTTCTAAAACGTTAAAGTTCGTTAAATATCGGTTTTTCCGCTAAAAAAATTCCGTAACAATCATAGATTTGTATAAAAAGCATAAGACCCATTTTTACTTGAGCTCTCGTACCTTAACGGCAACTACTAAAACAAGGATCATGCTCTATCTTTTAATACTACGAGACCGATTTTGATGAAGCATGTTGTCTCAGTATTTAAGGCGGAATAGTACCCTTAAGAATGTAACAGTTTGTAACAACAAAGAATCAATCATTTGATTTCAGAAGCCCTTAATTGGTCGATTTGAGTATTTATCTTTTAAATATCTTTGATTTACAAAATTTTACATTTAACAATTTTATAACATTATAGATTAATAAAACTTGTCGAGTTCATTTAAATGTTATAATAATTATCGCGAGCCTAGTATCAAAATAGCGTTTCTCCGTTGGATGCTCTGAGAACTTGCTAAGAGGTGTACCAGGTTAATGTCCAGCAGCGCTGTTCTGTTATTCAGTCAAAATTTACTGCGATCTGCAAGACGTCTGCCAAGCGTGGTAATTATGGCAAATGTCACCTTTTGAATGAGTACGTCCGCGTCTAGAAGTGAACTTCCACGGTCTAGTAAGGATGGTCGGTGGCAAATTTATTCAAGACTTCTGTCATGGCTTGACAACTATATTGTAAACTAGCTTCTGCCCGCGGCTCCGCCCGCGTGAATTTCGGTTTTCCCCTAAACGGGAGATTGCGACACAATCTATATTAAATTTATATAAAAAGCCTAAGAACCACTTTTACTTGACCTCTCGTACCTTAACGGCGGCTACTAAAACAGGTACCAAGCTGTGTCTCAGTTTTACTGGACCGATTTTGATGAAATATGCCGCAGTATTTAAGTCCGAACAGTACCTTTAAGACTGTAATGGTTTAACGAAAATGTATCTTCTGGTTTTTGCGTGGAGCCCGAACAAACAAACAAACAAACATCGACGGATTTGCTTTCAAAAGCCCTTAATTAGTCGACCTAAGTAGTTTGTTTTTAAATATATTTGATTATTGAAAATTTGTCATTAACAATTTTATAATAGTATGGATAGATACAACAGGTACCAGCAATTTCGTAGCTTCCGAAGCAAGGAGGTGCTCAGTTTCACTGACGAGAGCTGTTTATATTTAATCACAGTATCCATAAAGATCCGTAAAGTTCTTTTTTTCAAAATCCAGATGTTTGTAAAAAAAAAGTATGAGGCCCCACATGATAAGTGAGCGTGAACGCTTACACGCACAAAATGGCCGCCGTCTGGAGGTCGACAGGACTGGTTAACGTCTCTTTGTTCTTTTTTGCGTACCCTGACCTACCTTTGTGAATTACTGGAGTTCGCGCGACGCCGCAGGTATTTACAATATTTTTGTTACCAAGGTCGTTTATTAAGGCCAAGCTTACACCGGACACAACGGCTTTATCTATATTGCTCTACAGTCGTGTCATTGATGGGTGGTCAAAAATTTAATTGTTAATGTTCTATATTTAATCAGTTTTATAGTACATACTTTATTATCATACAGTATTGGATATGCGAGAATTGTCATAGCGTTAAAAATAAAATAATTGTAATGAATATTACCTACTAATTAACACTAATTTTGACCTGAGATAATATATAGGTAGGTTTTCAAAATACAACTTTAAAAAAGCTTATCGAAAAATGTATCAAATTTATATTGATTTTACACGCTTAATATTAGCTTGACTTGTATCTATCTATGTAACGGAATTTTTGGAGACGATTTTCACCCACTTCACTTAAAACCGTCGGATCAACTTGATAGTTTGCATACTTCTAAAGGACCGATGACAATACAATAATTTCATAATTTTTTTCNACAGGTATTTACAATATTTTTGTTACCAAGGTCGTTTATTAAGGCCAAGCTTACACCGGACACAACGGCTTTATCTATATTGCTCTACAGTCGTGTCATTGATGGGTGGTCAAAAATTTAATTGTTAATGTTCTATATTTAATCAGTTTTATAGTACATACTTTATTATCATACAGTATTGGATATGCGAGAATTGTCATAGCGTTAAAAATAAAATAATTGTAATGAATATTACCTACTAATTAACACTAATTTTGACCTGAGATAATATATAGGTAGGTTTTCAAAATACAACTTTAAAAAAGCTTATCGAAAAATCTATCAAATTTATATTGATTTTACACGCTTAATATTAGCTTGACTTGTATCTATCTATGTAACGGAATTTTTGGAGACGATTTTCACCCACTTCACTTAAAACAGTCGGATCAACTTGATAGTTTGCATACTTCTAAAGGACCGATGACAATACAATAATTTCATAATTTTTTTCAAATATCCTGGCCAGGATCAACAGGATATTTAAAAAAAAACCCGAACTAAAAAACTAAAAATAAATAATAGTTTAAAAAAAACTAAAACAGCACGCTTTATAAGAAAATCGAATTAAAAAATAAAAAACCAATTTTACAATCAAAAGCGTGGGGTGAGCTATATCAATTAATATATTTGATAATAAACAGATATTGCCAAAAGTAAGGTCTCCATGAAGAAAACGTAAAAGTCATAAAAAGCACCCCACGCTTTTGATTGTAAAATTATTTTTCATTTTTTAGTTCGGTTTTCTTATAAAGCGTGTTGTTTTTGTTTTTTACACTATTATTTTTTTAGAAGTCGAATTACATTTCGAAGGGAGAGTAGTATTTGCCGTTATTTTCATGATATATGTAGATTCTTTAACATTACATAATCTAATACCAAATTATACAGCCTCTTTAGCTTATTATATACTAAATAAGGTCCTAAAGTGTGAGGACTATAATAAGAAGGTACTATAAACGAACTCATCCGTGTATTCGTTCTCACCAAAACACAAAATTAAAAATTGCTTAATCTAAATCACTGCAATGAAACCATCGAGATTAAAAATAATTATATAGCGACATTTATTGTCGCTCTCGTATACACAGTCCCCTAGCCAAGTTGACATTCGACAATCGTTATCGCTAATAGAAACGAAAAAATATGTAAAAATATGTTATAATACATTTTTTTCCGTTCTATTAGCGATATCGATTGTCGAATGTCAACTTGGCTAGGGGGGCTGGATTTCTATTTAATATATACTGGATTATCGAACAATTATACCGGGTACGTACATACATCACACCGGTATCTCATAGGGGTTGACAGAGACCACAGTTTGCCACATACTACTTTACACACTTTCATCTCTTTCACATTCATTTCATACACCTACGTCCGTTAAGAGTACTACGAACTTGACCTTTTTAAAATAAGTTGGTCATTTGGTCAAAGTACGTATTTCTACAATATATTACATATTAATAAACATAAACTTCCGTCAGTGAAAGGAGATATGTATTTGACTTCTTCGGAAGAACTTTATTTGCTCAAGGTGTGTTTAAATAAAACTGAAATAGCCCTTCGGGATATTAGCGTGAATGTATGTACACATCCTAATATTGTCACACGTATAATATTGTCGAACATGCTTTAACTCGCGTACTAGTCAAATTAGCATTAATATTAATCTTCTTGAGTTTTGCACGTCATGCAGATTATGATAAAAGATGTTCAACTATTTGTTAACTACGAGTGTATGTACACCAACTATGTATTTACCTACTTTTAAGTAAATAAATTTTAATTAATTTTACTAAAAACGAATCATACATACATACGCTCACGCCGATATACCATAAGGGTAGGCAGAGACTATAGTATATACTATGTACATACAGTCACGCCTCTTTCCCATTGGGGTAAGCAGAGACCACTTCTTTCCACCTGCTACGATCGTTTAATATAGCAAAGTTGATATCCGCAGCCCACATTTCGCCCCCGTGGGCAACGAGACATGTCGTGTGGCGAATCACGACGCCGCCATTTTATAAGGTTCAAAAATGATTAAAGTTCCTCACTGCGTACCCACGGCTTAGTGGAGAGGAAAGGAAAAAGAATGAGGTAGGATAGATGTATTGAACAAGGAATATGGAATTTAGGAAAAGGACTATAGGGTATAGGATACCACTATCTCGGAAGGAGTATGAAGAGACAGTAGCAGCTCGGGAGGCCGGGGTCGCTTACCCGTATACTTAACTCTTTTTGCCGGACAGGCTAAAACACTAAGTACTCCCTGACATAACTAATATAGTCATAATTAGTCGATCTGAGCAGTTTTTTTAATAACTTTAATTTATGAAACAATATCATTTACCTAACAATTTTATTATTAAATTATATATGTCTTGCTGTGGCGGGCCCCACCTGACATACCGACCCGTCTGGTCGGAAGATCTTCCCTTTTTTTGATATCTCCATTTCTGTCCGATTTCGACATATAGTCGGTGATATCTCAACGTGTTCATTGACATTAACCGTTGATCACTCATCCCGCTACATCTGTACTATTTTAAAATTGTTAAATGTCAAATTTTGTAAATCAGAGATATTTAAAAAATACCACTCAGATCGATTAATTGAGGACTTCTGATACGATATCTGTCGATGTTTGTTTATCAAATTGTTATAGTTTTAAAAGTACTATTCCGACTTACATATATACTCCGGTGTGTTTTGTCAAAATCGATCCAGCAGAATTGAAGATAGTTAGTCTTGATCGTTATTTTAGTAGTTAAGGTACGAGAGTTCAATTAAAAGTGGTTCTTAGGCTTTTTATATAAATCTATGATTGTTTCGGGATTTCCCATCTAGTGAGCACGTTCACGAAGGCGGAGCCGCGGACAAAAGCTAGTACTGTATACATAGATTGGCCCAGAAAACATAATTCACTACTGCTGAACTAAGCATATATTATTATTAAAATTTATACATCGCAGTGCTGACTGCGCTACATGAAACGTGTTTTGTAGGCCGACGGTCATTCTTCTGCAAGTGACTATGAAATGACATAGTTTGATCAGCAAGCGATGAAATGTACTATGCGTTGTGATATTTGTGTTTGTGTGAGAATGATTGGGGTCACATATTCTTTTGACAACAAAAATTCTGTATTAATTCGGTCATTCACCTTACCGCTAACTATATTATTATAAAATTGTAAAAAGTCATTGTCTCTACATTAAATATATTTCAAAAAATCTAACTCAGACCGATCAATTAAAGGCTTCTGTAACCGAAACCATCTTTTGCTTTTCGCGTCTGTTTGTTCGTTTGTTCGAGCTTCATGCAAAAACCAAAAATTTTAGTCATACTACTGCAGTCTTATATACCTTTTTTATACCACGACGGTGGCAAACAAGCTTACGGCCCGCCTGATGGTAAGCGATCACCGCAGCCTATGGACCCCTGCAACATCAGGAGTATCACACGCGCGTTGCCGACCCTTCAAAAATTTACTCACTCCCCTCTTGAAGATCCCCATACTGTACTCCTTCGGGAAAATCTCAACTGGGATTCAATCAATCCCATTCCACAATAGGAGCGTTCGCGGGAGGAAATTCCTTTGAAATCACGCTGTATTGACACCGTTGTGGTCCAGTGTGTGAGGATGAACTCCCTGCCGATGGCGAGCGGTGCGATGGCAGACAGTTGCTGTGGGCGTCATATCGAACAACTCCTCGGAACAGAACCCATTGTACAAGCGATAGAACACACATAGGGAGGCGAAATCTCTACTTAAAGGTTCGATACCGCTTGTGAGTTTGGGGTCACCGACGATTCTCATAGCTCGTCTTTGAGCCGAGTCAAAAGGTCCAAGCTGGCATCCGGGTGACAGCAATACTCTTTATAGGGCCCGACTTGCGTTTTATAATAATACTCGTAGCAGTGTTTGCCCCGGCGTGAAGTACGGCATCACTCTATTCAGCACACCGAGCTTTATGGATGCTATTCTACACTTATAAGAAGAAGAATAGCACTCTATTCTAACTTAAATGCACGTTTCATCAAAATTGGTCTAGTAGAACTGAAGATAAAACCTGATCTCCGTTTCAGTAGGCGCTATTGTGGTACGATAACTCAAGTAAAAATGGCCCTGGGACTTTTTATACACCTACTAGCTTTTCCCGCGGTTTCGCCTGCGTGAAAGTCAGTTTTCCATCATATGAGAAATCCCGAAACAATCATAGATTTATATAAAAAGTCAAAGAACCAGTTTTACTTGAGCTCTCGTACTTGGACAGCGGATACTAAAGCAGGGTTCAAGCTCTATCTTCAGTTCTACTGAATACATATAAGTCGGAATAGTACATTTAAGACTAATAGTTTAACTAAAAACTACCGGCTGGTTTTTGCATGAAGTTTGAACAAATAAACAAACAAACAAACATCGACGAATTTGATTTCGGAAGCCCTTAATTAGTCGATCTGAGCAGTTTTTTTAATAACTTTAATTTATGAAACAATATCATTTACCTAACAATTTTATTATTAAATTATATTAGTATTCAAGGCAATATAGGTTTGCGGGAATTTTGTCTGGTCAAAGTGGTATTCGTCGGATTGACTTCAAAACTTCCAAGAAGCTATAAAATATGATACACCGATATTTTATTGTTAACTTGAAAAAATATTATATGACTTGAAAAATATATACCTACACTCGACACTGGCAGAAATGGCGCGAATTCGCAGCGGATTGCCACTATGGACAATGGAAGAAGAAGAAGAATTATTTCTAAATTCAAATCACTTCTATGTCTTATCATTGTTCGCTGCAAAATTTTTACCGTTTTTCCCTTTACTGTTTGTTTTCGGTTAGTTTCAAATCATTTTATATCTAGATTTTAAAACTACACGTATGCCTCAAATTTTAATCGTTTTCACTCGTATTTTCAATTACTTTTATTCTGCTTGCGTTAAAATAGTGACTGCGCGCGCCTTCAATAATGGATAATGATTTGTATAAGAACAGTTATAAATTCCAAGCGTAATAAATTGAAAAAAATATTGTAGATAGTTTTTTCGCATATACTGATTTAACTCCAAATTAGGGTTCCCTGTGACTTGGGCATAAGAGTAGGCAGAGACCATTTCTTATTATCTACCACATACATACATACAGTCATGCCTCTTTCCCATTGGGGTAGGCAGAGAGACCATTTCTTTCCACTTGCTAGGATCGTTCAGTGTGGCAGAGTGGCTATCTGTGGCCCACATTTCGCCCCCGCGGCAACGAGGTGTATCGGGTGACGAACCACGACGCCGCCATTTTATAGGGTAAAAATGTTAAAGTTTCTCATTGCATTCCCGCGGTTTAATGGAGAGGAAAGGAAAAAAAGATGAGATGGGAGAGGTGTATTGTGAAAGGAATATGGAATTTAGGTGAAGGACAATATGAGGATACTACTATCTCGGAAGGAGTAGGAGTAGCTCGGGGGGCCGGGGTCGCTTACCCTTATACTTAAGTCTATTTGCCGGACAGATTAAAAGACTAAGTACTCCCTGATCGATAGCGATATGTTTACTTATATTGATAAATCCTAATACATATATAGATAAACATCCATGAAACGAGTACAAAAATTCGTACTGATCACAGAAATTATGCCCCTACCGGGTCTCGAATCTGGGACCATTACAGAAAGAAAGAAGCTCAGAAACCATAGTACCACTGAACCAGTCAAGTCGTCCGTAATACAATCCAGTTATGACTAACGCAACTACGCCCCCGTTCATCTGTCGTTGTCGTATTAACTACGATGTGTACAAATATATCGACGTTTGAAAGGTAATAGGGCATAAGCGACATTTTGGTTGTAAATCAATAACATCCTACTTAAAATTATCTGCTTTTTCCAATGCGCCTACTCCCATGGCTCTACAATGACTTTTTTTTGTCACTTATGCCCAAGCCAAAAACTCAATCAATTGATTAATCTAATCAAGACCAATTGATCTAATTAACATGAAACCACATACAACAACGTCGAATCAAATAAATAAATACTTTGCCAATTAATGCTTTTATTCTTCTTGATTCTAGAACTATTTCCATTTTCACGATATGACAATAAATAAAAAGTTATGTCAATTTTTCTGCAGTTTCAAACTTTAAACTGCTCTCCTGAACCATTTGGTTTTTGTCGCTTATACCTTATTACCTTTCAACCGTCGATATATATACGAATAAATGAAAATAATCGAGCTCCGAAGTTATCGTAACGAAAGTCGCTACCGCCCACGCACCGTCCGCCCACCGCTCGTGTCCTGTGCAGCAGAGCGTTGTCTATCTAATAATGTTGCCGTAACACCAATGACCACGATCTTGGTACACAGCGCAGAGAACAGCGCAGCGGAGTTTAAATAACCACTCGGTTTAACTTACCGGCGGTTATTACGGTGTTACCGCTCTTAACTTATTTAGAACGAAAGTTTGGGAACTTACATCATGAAATAGCCGAGTCATACATACATACATACACTCACGCCGATATCCCATAAGGGATAGCGTAGCGTAGGGATTGTGGCATATCCCTCCCTTTTAAGGAGGAGGCCGATGTCCAGCAGTGGACTTCCATAGACTAATGATGATGATGAAGAAGTAGAATACGCGCAACAAGCCTGCTCTACGACTTGCGGTAGCCCTATGTAGGATTTCCTTTACATTGAAATTTTCTAAAAGTTCATGGGTATTGTATAAGGAAAATTTAGTATTCTGTCGAAGTAAAAGGACTTAAAACTACGAAAGGTTCTTAGAACTGAGTCATGCATTATTTATAATTACACATACATTGATCGAATAAACTGATATACATACATACATACACTCAAGCCTTTTTCCTGACTCCGGCGGGGAATCGAACCCCGGTCTCCCGCCTGACAGGCGGGGATACTGACCACTATACTACCGAAGAATTGGGGTAGGCAGAGACCACTTCTTGCCACTTACTACGAGCAAGGTGGCTGTCCGTGGCCCACTTTTCGCCCTCGCGGAAAACGAGACGTGTCGGGTGGCGAACCACGATGCCGCCATTTTTAAGGTTCAAAAGCATTAAAGACCCTTATTGCGTTCCCACGAAAAGGAAGGAAAGGATCGAGGATGNCGCCGCCATTTTTAAGGTTCAAAAGCATTAAAGACCCTTATTGCGTTCCCACGAAAAGGAAGGAAAGGATGGATGAGGTAGGAAAGGTGTATTGAGCAAGGAATATGGAATTTGGGAAAAGAATTATAGGATACAGGATAC
>WUAW01019842.1:51743-73523 GCA_017165845.1 Thaumetopoea pityocampa | reverse complement strand
GCAAGCGCACGCGCACACACGCACGCACATATATTTTCGGTTCGCAAAAACTTGAATTCGTCTCGATTGATTTGAAAAACTCAAAGGAACAGCCGAAAAGTCCAAGAAATTCTTCATTCAACTTCATCGGTTGATTTAATATTCACACAATTTATTTTTTATCGAAATTATGGTTTTTATCGAAATGATGGTTTTATGCTTAGATGCTAAAATGGTGCTGTAGTACTGCAAGCAGATGAAGCCGCGAACAATAACTACTCTGTTGTAAAAGTAAAGTGTGTTTGATTGATTTGCCCTCATTTCACGCGTCAATAGAGCATCGGATTGGCGTTATTTATGTCGGCAAGGATATAATATAGCCAGTGATATAGGTTATTCTGTACACCAAAAGTGCAAGTTCCATGTGTGTATCAGTTTCTGTGCCGCGGGCAAATGTTATTATATATAGAAAATATGCGTACGGCCAAGGACTGGAATAGTCTGCCGGCGCCAGTGTTTCCCTCCAATTACAATGTGGACGTTTTCAAGAAAATAGTGAACAGGTTTCTACTAGGCTAGTGCGCTCTACCACCTAAGAGTACATCGCCACTTACCATCAGGTGGGATTGTAGTCAAGTGCTAGCTTATTACAATTTAAAAAAAAATATAGAGAAGTGAATATATATATGAAGATAAATCTGCAATGCACAATATTTTATTTTGTGTATTCACGGAAAGAAATCAAGTGACGCTATTATTACGCTGGCGCCACATAGCACTATTTAATACACAATATTATTGAAATGAAGACACGACTTAAAAGATTTATGTAGATTATATAATTACTTATACAATGACACAACGCTTCAAGAGAAAAAAGTCCAAAGAACTTTCTTACAATGCGAAACAGAATATACAAAAAGACTTCTTTCGAGTTAAGACAGAAGCTATTTATATTTATTTACACTTTATACATTATATAATTATGTAAATGGGGACTTAATACCAGAGGCATGCTCTACCAGTCAACCTTTGAATATTGCAGAGACAATGAAGTACATACAGCGAAAATTGTAATCTGAAGTAGATGAAAATATAATAAAGATAAATATATGAATTACTAATGCATATGTACATATAGCTATTGACGACTAAGCCTCATCGTCATATGAGCCCACAGATCCACTGTTGGATAAAAGCCTCCTCAATGGTCACCACACCGTTTCGACTTGCAATACGCTTGCCTATTCTGCGTTGCTACTTTGGACTCCAAACGTATCTCGGTTCTGCGAGTTATATGCCCCTACTTGTAGTGATATGACACACATACAAAGTATTTACTTTAGCATTTGCTTCTTCTTATCACAATTGTATTCAAAAAGAAACTTTGATTTGTTTCCATTAAAAGTGTGTCCCTGAAATCGGACGTAATATAATTATCAAATGGCAGTTAACCTTAGTTTTTACACTAACCTTACATAGGTTAGGGTTCAAGATATAATTGTATTTTGTACGTACCATATAAGTTTATCGCAATCAGTGTATACAACCCGAATATTATGTAATAACATTGTGAGATTACATTTTGTGACATCTAACAATTCTTGTGACGAAGAAAACAAGGTCAAATTGTGACATTACATTTTGTGATATCTCCTAACAATCCTTGCGACGAAGATAAGATCACCTTGTCGGCAACAACCTTCACATTATAGTAGGATGTGTCATCTCAAAATAACAAGGGAAAAGTGCATCATGTTGAAAGAAACACTCGAAGCCTGCCTGCACTTCCGGGCGCTAAAAAAGGCATCTAAAATCGTCATTTTGGACCCTTAGGCTCGGTCCTGGCGTGAGCTTCTAGAGCATTGCCAATGTGGTCTATATCGACCCCCAGGCATCGACGATGACCCGCAAGGGGTCCACGCCAACTGTCAAAACCATTGATGTTGATTAATTTGCAAAAATTTTATATTCACTACGCTTTGGGGATCTACCCAAAAGCGAAAATACAAGTGGTCTACAAAACAAAAAAGATTGAGGACCTCTGGTCTATACGCTAGTCCCAACATTTCAGGTTAGATTCTTAGTCTCCCCTATACAACTATCAGAATGTACCGATGTGAGTTGGGTGTGACTGAAGAGAAGTTAGACAAAGCCATTCATAAAACAAATCATTCTACTATCTGCTCTAAGCCTAAATTAATATATGAAGAGATATTTCAATTGTTACTTATAATACTAATGAGCGATCATTAATATTAACTGCATCTATTACTATAACTGTAACTCTTTTGGGATTATGAAAGTCTAAGGGTTTGGGGTCTCCTAGATGTCTTTGCAAAAGTTGCGACCTGGAGAAGGGCATGTGAGATGAGCACAGTATAAGCAAGATGGTAAGGGATGCCGGTAAAGTTCTACGCAGCCCCTTTAGTCTCAAATAAGGCTATCACCGGTTTTTTTTTATTTAAGTCGATTCTAATATCGCCAATTTCTCTTCCATAGAGATTAGAAATCATTTTACCATATTCCCTTGCGTTACACAAAGAATACAAATACGAATTTATCAGCACAGATAGTACAATGTGACTTTGATCTTGTTAATGGATCTCGAGTCGGAAGGAGCGCGCTTGGTCAACCGAACTCTGCCTGATAACCCTGGCAACATTGTAATTATGTTATTCTTTTTCTTTTTTATTAGCTGAAATATGTAATTTATCTGGTTCATTTGCGCAAATGAATTGATTATATTTGACTTTCAATGCGGTCGATGCGATAAGAGGAATATCTTTCGTATATATACTTAATAAAACTCTATTGAATGACTAAGAAACAATTTAGACAATAAATCGGTCGACTTCATCATCATTGTCATCGTCAGACCTTGAAAGTCCACAGTCCACAAGTTTACTAATTCTGCTAACGCGCCCGTCTTCTAACCGGGGGAGTCAGATCTTTGGCTACAGGCATTTACCCTCGTATAACTTCGATACCCGTACTGAACCCAATGCATGCCGAATTGCAACATCGCTTCGAGGAGGTGCTCATTGTGTGGTTCCGCAAACTTGTCGGTGCGGTGTTACTGTTGACCAGCTCGGGCGACCAGCTCCTCTTTTACCACGGGGCGTTATCACGTTTCCACTGCAAACTCGAAAGATGCTGTGCGAAGCTCAATTGCGCTGATACATATTTAAATAAGCATTTTGATTCTGATACAAATATTCGTATGCTTCATAAAAACTTATCCATACTGAGTTTCGAATTCGGGATTCTTAATGCAGAATGTCGCATCACCACCAGCTGACCGCGGCTGCATGCTAGCGCAACCCTCGCTGCCGGCCACAAGGGCTAGAGGTGGACGTTGTGTGGTTTATAGTAGCAGCAAGCCCCACGTAACCGCTGTATCGTGCCCTCAGCGCAGTGGTACACGTTCAGGCATTTTCACTCAGTTGATTCAACTGAGCTCTACGGTCGCATTATGATTGTCTGATTCACCCCTTATAGTTGCTCATCCCCACCTTATTAAATCCACTGTATCACGGGCCTGTCCAGTTTTATAAGGAATCTATCAGACTTGGCTTCGCTGGGCATACATACGCACTGGCTATCCCAAGACGTTGAACGTGATTATGTTAAGAGAACATAATCACGTTAATACTTCTATGGCTTCTCCGTCCTTAACAAGGCGCGCAAAATAGTGGGTATTGACTAGTAATTGATCAATCAATTACCACAGTACTCACTGGTTGTCGTCGCAGGGATTATGTAGGCTTACGGCTGGCTATCGACTACATGTGTAATAAAGGCAAACTTTAATTTTCCCAAGCCCCTCAATGGTGCTGATTCTGTTGTAACAGTACTTAACTAAATTTGGTCCCTATCTCTTTCCATTGTCAAACGTCAAAACGAAATAGAAAACATTTATAGCGGGTACGGACCTACGTTTCTGTTAAACGTTTCAAAAAATGTTGCGTTTTTGCGTATCTTTAGTCCGTATTATATATATTTCAAGATCGCGTCTAAATCTTTTAATTTTGACGTTTTTAAACGAAACTGACAGCATCAAAATTGTAGCTATCTTGTTTAAGCGTTTGATATTAGAAAGAGATAGGGAGGGATTAAGTTTGGTTAAGTTTTGTTACAACAGAATCAGCACCGATATGTCGATGAAGACCATCGTAGAATTTTAGCCGATAGAAATATGTTGTGTGTAAAAGATTATCTGCGTAAAAAAATGGCTCGGAATAATACCAGGTTGAAGAAACGCATTCCAACCGTTAACTTCGTCGTAATCATATTTCAACTAGTTTTTTTATTCTAATTTCTTAACAGTATTTATTTCTGCAATAGGTGGACTGGAGTGCACTCTGCATTCGCCATCTTGTCCAGTGTCGCTGTAAAGTCCATCTGCAGCCAAAAACTTTTCTCATTTCGTAAAAAAAAAAGAAAAAAGCCATAGTAGGTATAAGTTACTTATAGGTTTGACTAAAATCGGTAAAATATGCCATTCAGTTTTAGTCTTTCAATTTTGTATCTATAAACACATAAATTTCTTAAATAAATAATAATTAACGCTAAATATAATTTCGTTAAAAATTTAATTGATTTGTTACAGATCTACAAAGGACTTGACATTGTGACGGCGAAGGCCAGCCGTACCGAGCGCGAGTTGGTACCTCATCACCTCCTAGATATTCTGGAGCCGCATCAGATGTTTACCGTGGTGGACTTCAGGAACCGAGCTCTCAAGATTGTATCCTTTAAAACATTAATACCCAAAGTGGTCTACATCGACCCCCAGGGGTCGACAATGACCTGCAAGGGGTCTACGCCAACTGTCAAAAACACATTTGAAGTTAATAAATTCACAACAATGTTATATTAACTACGTTTTGGGGGTCTATCCAAAAGTGAAAAACATTAAATGTGATCTAAAAGACAAAAAAGTTTGAGGACCCCTGCTTTAAAATATACTAACTATAATCCTTCCAATTGCCCGCAGATACAATGACAATAGTGATAATGATGGTCCACTATAACATCTCGTGATTGCTTCTACACAAAACTAACTTTTAAAGCTATATAGTTTTAACGTTAAAATTGCTTAGGAAAACAAACACCTACCCGCCTATCTATACGCTTCACATGCTGCATAATATAATATATGACAACTTAAAAATAATTATAACAATATAAAAATAAGAACAATAATAATATAACTCTAACAATGAGAAAGGAAAGAAAACTAAGAATAGGGAGTAAGTTATTGAAGATGGTTTGGAACAGAACCTGTTATTGAATAAATGTAAATTTGTTTTATATTCTTGATCAGATTAGTTTTTGATAATTCGATAATGCTGCGCTATGTTGACGCTATCAACTTATCGCGGGTAGTTTGACAAACAGACATACATATGTATCTACCTCTTTAATGATTTTTTGTACACATTAATACTATTGTTCACGTTGTCATAACGTGTACGTTGTTGCAAACGTGCAACAGTGTAACGAACTCTTAAAGTTTACTCACCAATGTTACGTGGTATATAAAAAAAAGTATATATAAATAAATCAGTTGCACTGAAAAGACCACCAAATAAGAAATAAAATATTCCTAATAGGTTGATATAACTTTTAGCAGTTATCAATTAGTTTATTTCTGTAGGCCTTTCGAAATTACTCTTCCGCTTACATTATCATTCATTCAATAGGTGGTATGTAAATACTTATTTCTGTCAAATTTCACCATCGGTTCCGTAATACAGATATGGAAACGTTTCAAATAGTCAAATGAACTCTTCCGCAATTGTTATCTGAAATTATAATATCCCGGCCATGAAAGGAGATACCATTGTCAACTGTTGACCCTTGGAAATTCCCATTAAAATAGATTCTCCGTCCATTCAAACAATACATTTCGTAACAGTTCCAGTTTATGTAAAATGAGTCACAATTCGTATTCAATACAATATGAGCACACTGCTCATTAGTTGCTATACATAAAGTTAAAAGGAATAATTCGGTTGTTTGTTAATATTTAAACAAATGTTTCGATGTACAAGTAATTTCATGGCCGAATTAAAATTCCTCTTTATACCATGTGTGTACTTATATCATTTTGCATACGATACCTACTTGTTTAATATTAGTTTACTTATACCCTGAGACATTAGGTAGAAGCAAAATCCTGCAGTTCAATCACTGTGATCTCTTAGAAGTCTGTCACGCGTGGATATTGCTTATATTGAATTCCTCCTCTGTGAAGGGAAGACCTATATTAAGCACTGAGTTTAAAAAAATTAAAACTACCAACAACTGCCCTATAGCATTCGATAGAACAAATACACGCCTCCGTCGTCCAGCTGTAGACAGCTGCAGGCTTAAAGTATTTTGTAGTTCATCCATGATTTCACACTATCGAATAACGTTGAATTGAATTTAAAAAAATATGAAAAATCTGTCATCGTCGTTATCATCAACCCTTGGCAGTCCACTGCTTGAACATAGGCCTCTTCCTCGAAAAGAAGAAATTTTTGATAATCTCCGTGCTTGGTGGCGTTTTGGAAATCGCAGTAGATTTTAATCGAATAACGGAATAACCGTTATCTTAGTACATCATTCAGCTGGTTCCATATCCACGGGAAGAAATGACGCTATTATTATTACGATGTCACACAACAAAATTAAAAATCTACACAACACACCAAACGCTCGTAAAACTATAATCAGCTTACAAATTTTATAAACCGCTAACGCAAAGTCACCTTTAAAACTAATCTGATATGGTGAAAATTTTCACAAGGGAAGCCGTTTTAAAAAAGGTCCCTCACCATTCTTACAATTTTCAAACTTTTCCATTGTAATGTTATTTATGTATTAGAAAGTATTGTTCACTTGTTTCTGTCACTATAAAACACAAATGCAGTTTATATGAAATTGTATTGAGTTCTTCAAATCCAGCAGGAATCGGCATTTCAGGATGCCCACCACTGTAGAGACACTATAACTGCTCCAAGTGGATATTTAAAGTACTAATATTGACATATAATTTAAACACGCGAAAGCTAACTTTTAATTTTGTTTTTAAATATAACTTTTTAAATTTTTCTTCGATCTCTTAAAATATCGGTATCACAAAGCGTTTGCTGTTGATTTCGAAACTGTATAGCATGATCGTTTTCAGGCCTGTTTTGCGTTATTGCCTGAAAAATGATGTTCTAGGCTTTTGTATGTATATTCGTTTCAACCGATTTTACCGACATAATACTAAAATTATCTCATGGAACATAGCCTATGAAATATTACAAAAATTGGTTTATGATTATTAAAAATTGATCTATGATTATGGTTGAATTGAAGTCTCGTCTTTTTTTTAATTAATAATTAATTTCATCTATATTTCTATTAATCTACCTAGTGACTTTGTTTAATCAAATAATCCTTACTAATTGCCAGGTCACCTCTAGAAAGTAATTTGAAAGGTTTGCCTGAAGGACATTCACCGCATATATATAATCCGATTACTCGTCCAAAGTGGCTTATCGGTATACACATTTGGCATACTTGCTTATGACAACCAAGTGTACCAGATGTGTGCAATTCTACGAGTAGAAGGCAATGAGTCGCATAATGTAGTGTAAATGAGTCGGTCATCGAAACACTATAACTTACACACCTTAACCACTATGTGACAGCTCTACTCCAAATAACAATGGAGGTTAAAGGAAAGTAAATTGCTTGTCACAAAATATTAGTGTAGTAAGTCGAAGAACTTTCGCTGCTGGTACTTTTTAAAAATAGGTTTACATCAGTGTTTGGCAATTTTGAAGGAAACTCTGTTTACTGTAATCAATTTATTCCAATGTACTGTGCATACTTTACATTATAATCCTTTAACATAACATCAGATAGAAAATCTAACAGAAAAAGGGAAGATCCCAATTATTGTCGGCGGTACTAATTATTATATAGAATCTATAGTATACCAAATATTAGTAGAAGACATGAATGACGATGAGGCTCTATTGTGGGATAAAAGTAGGAGAAAAAGAGATTTTGATCATCATGAGATAACTGATAAAAGATTAGTAATGAAAGAGACGAGCGTAGAAACAGAAAAAGAAGAAAAGCCTACAACTTCACATCATGAACAAGATACAGAAGAGATTGAATGGGATAATATAGAAAATATAAAGGAAAATCTAAAAGAAGATGTGAATAATGAAAAAAACTTTACAAACGAAGAGATTCACGAAAAATTAAAGGCAGTGGACCCAGTAATGGCGGCCAGACTACATCCGAACAATAGGCGAAAGGTTTTAAGGTGAGTGATATTATTACTAGAATATTATTAGAAGAAAGTTAACGAGCGTTTGTAGAAACGCTCGTTAACTTTCTTCTAATAATATTTTACACACGAAAATTTTCAACAATTTTCTTCTAGTAAAATTTCAATGATGCCTGAATTCTATCAGTGATTCCTTAGCGACTCTACCAACTTGTTTTCACTATTATTCTGTCGTGCTTTAAAAATAAATCACTCAGGAATATTACGTCTTTATTCAAAGACAACAAAGGCGACACAAACAAACCGTTGCGACGTTTTTATGAATGAATTCATCGATTATTTCTTACGCGACTATCAATAACACATTGCCAGCTTACATAATAGCTTAAATCATTACATTTTCATCTGTATCACGTTCTCGCTAGATTTCTAATGATGACATATTAATTTTCTGTGTTAAATTCTACCTATTTTATCTACTAATGTTAAAGTTCATTCTGGGTATATCTAATTCATCAATCTGGCACATCCAAACATTTAGTTAGCGTTATCTAGACCTTGTGCTTTGATAATAGAGGTCAAATTAGTAAGATGTCGTCTATTGATGCGAAGTTTACCACACACAACTTGTTTCTTGCCGTTAAATAGCGTCGATATCTTCGTATGTTTCACGGTTATTTATTAAATTTAGTTGTAAGAGATTGACGCAAATTAATTTAATGACTGCACGGATGGCGCAGTGGTTTAAGCGTCCACTGCGCTGTCGAGTGTTGTGGGTTCGATCCCCACACGGGACAACAACTTTGTGTAATCCACAAAATATTGTTCTGAGTCTGGGTGTTCTGTGTTTGTTATTTGAATGTTTGTAAAGTCCCCTCGACACAAAATTTAATCCTAATGCGGGAGGTGTCTAAAGAAAAAAAATTACAATATTTAAATTAAGAATATAAAGTTTATTTTAATTTTATGCATATTTAGAAGTAGATATTTATAAAGTTTCCAAAACATGGATCCAGAGTAAAAGATAAAGGAATAAATATATTCGAAAATAAATAATCCTGAATACCTATCAAGAATTCCATTTTTTATGAATTTACAACATGTAAGACGTGTTGTATTCTATATTGGCTAATAATTAAAGATCCTAAAACTTATTCTTACAAACCCAAAGACTTAGTTATTCCACCTTTTACGGTTAACTGAATCTTTGGCCCATAAACCGAAAAGCTTACGAGAAATAATTCTACTATTTTGGTTTGACTATGATTAGTTTTAGTAAACTCTGCTGTTGGTTCCCGCCGTATAATATTCTTAACCTAACAATCCATGCCAAATACATCGGTATACATTTATTTATATTTACATAGTAGTAGTTTCTTTGTTTCATTTTTAACTGGGCTCTGGATCATTTATAATAGTTCGTATTAACCATATCCCTTACTGTCGTAAATTACAATAACTTTTTTTTGTATTAACTCCTTAGTTGACAGCCTTGAATGATCAATCAATTTTATTATCTTTTTATTAGTATAAATATCTAGCTTATTATTTTTATTGTCTTACAGAGATAACTTATTTGACCCCATCAACGATGATTATTTCCTACTGCTCAAATTCTCACAGCACCCAGGGAAATAGATGGAGTGACGTTATCATTAGGCCGTTTAAGCTTCATAAGTTTTATTGTCTTGTGTTATTATAACTCAGGAATACTTGTACCCTTATCACCTTCATTGTAATCGCCATTATCTAAATTAAAAAAAAATTATTAAGTAATTTAATAGCAAATTAAAATGTGTTCTGTTGACTACGATTACATTATTCGTATCGCGAGCGATTTATTTGTTCGTCGAGGCTTACTGTTCTCCAGGTTGGAAGGTTTCCATTGAATTTTGATTAAATTAAATGGGACCATCCTGAGTAAAAATACAAACTATCAATAAAAAAGAAGCATTCAAATCAATTGAACCAATAAAAAGTTATTCGTAAACATCAATAAAAAATACAAACATTGAAACTGAAATTACTGGTCAAATTGACAATCTCCTCCTTTTGAAGTCGGTTAAAAACCATTTATGAAAATAAGCGTGGTGAATATCATTTGAAATATTTATCACTCTTATTAAAATATTATGTTTAATACTTTTTAAATGATAACAATCTACGTTGATACCAGCTGAATTTCCCCTCCCCTAACATGGCTTTTTACCACCCTTATTCTAAGGCTCCGGCAGTAGCCGTTTTGTCAGTAGACAAATTAAACTGATAAGGAATATTGGACCCCCTCGGCGACCACTTCAAAACTTGTTCACGCGGTTAATATAAATACAGGAATTCAAGGTCGATTGACATTATGACAGAAAACTTGAAAACCAGTTCACTAGATCCCCGTGCCTGGCGCCAGACAGTACAATAGACAGGGAAGTGTATTAAAAACGGCGGTTCAATTTGCACTAGAAGTTACGACTTCCGCAGGTCTATGACCGTTACCAAGGCTTTTGTAGATTATTGCGAATGTGTGCGTAGTCTGACCTTGGTTCTACTACCCGACGCTAATGTGACCACGTACGCTCGCAGTAATTTGCGGATCGACACGTTAGGCGCGTAAGGCGGTTTTTAGACTATTATTATATATATACATCCATAACTCGGTAACAAACCATCGTACTCAATATTCATCAGACATTATTTGCCCCTACTAGGATACGTATCCACGACCATAAGCTCAGCAAGCAAACTTATAGATATTCATAATATTAATTCGTTAGCGATGTTAATGACATTGTCGTGAGCTCAAGGTATGGGTATTTCTAAAATTTAGTTTAAGGCTAGTTTAATCTATGGAAATGTGTACAGAATATTACTATCCTACTACTATACTAGCTATATCCGCGATTTGATAAGCGCAAACATCTATCATCTGTTTTCGTGCTCGCTTGATGCATAACGGTGTGTCAAGGGCATAGCACAACGATTATGTGAGGTTTGTACCTACTAAAAACTGCACGCGTCCTTCTGCGAGGGGCACTCGTATTCGTCCGTGGTGCGGCAAGGCCTTGATCTGTGAACTCGTCTTGAATGCAGGGAGCCTTGTTCTCCCACTGTTTCTATGAAGGACATTCCCTCAATTGGGAAATTGAACTCTGTTTTGTAATAAATACAATAACTTTTTATTAATCTTATATAACATACACCAACACTAACGAAGAAAACAATACAAACATTATAAATTATCATCACTTGACTTGTACTAATTGACAGATAATGACGAAATTTTGGAGCTTAATTTTTCCCTACCAGGTGTGCTTGAACTAACGCAGCTTACTAAAAATTCCAACAAAAACGTAAATTTACGCGGCCCGTCCGATAAGGATAAATTGAATTTTTTGGGGGAATGTAACATACCTACGAGTATCACGAGTTTGTCACACTTTAGACATATCTGGGGACAGTGATGACCTAGTTTCACACGTATTAGAGAATAAACTGGAATGAACAAGAACCTGAAGTAGGTATTTGTATAATTTAGGTATTTAAATGGAACAAAATCATGGTCACACGATTCAATATAGCGAATGCGGCCCCACGATAACCCCGAATTATTTATCATATGATTATTAAACATTCGGCAGCAAAGGACCGCGCGCGCGCGCATCTTGATGGAAAATTATACAACCTACCGAACCGGTCAAACCTTCTGGTTCTGCGACATTATACAATAATTGATTCCACGTCACCTTCTGTGACAGTTCAGAAATAGTTTGTACCGTCGCTAATATATGTATACTAGATTCAATCAACAAACATACTTTCGTAGTTATAAAATTAATATAAAACTTGATTAATCACTTTTGTCAATCTTTGGTGTGCAGATAATTTTACTGTACTATGTAAAACAAAAGACCAACACAAGCTGAGGAGTTGACGGCATAGATATAAGAATACGTAATTATAATACGGAAGAAGAGCAGATTTTGTGTATCATCGACGTCCCCAGCTTGACGCCGTGAGCTGAAGACACGACCACCAACGGTCAATAGTGCTTCATTTTATACTCATCCGTGCAGATATTTTCTTGGAAAATTGCTTTCATCAAACACGTGAGTACGCAATAGCCGGTATCGTATGGAAGAAAATATTACAGTGCTAGTAATTCTGTTGTAACAGAACTTAACTAAATTTAGTCTCTTCCTTTTTCTAATCTTAAACATCAAAAGGTAACTACAATTTTTGTGCTGTTAATTTTGTTTAAGCACGTGAAAATTAATAAATTTAGGCGTGACTTCGGAACATACCGACGAAAGATACGCAATAACGCAACGTTTTTTGTACCTTTGACAGAAATGTAGGTTGATACTCGCTATAAATGTGTGCTATCTGGTTTTGATGTTTGGTATTAGGAAAAGATAGAGAGAGTCTATATTCAGTCACGTTCTGTTACAAAGGAATCACTACCAGTAAAGACGAAAGCTTACATATTTGCGGAATGAAATGCGTTACGTCATCAGAACATGATCTGGAATGAGATGTTACTATATGTATTTTTAATAATCCACTCTATATATATTTTTAGTGCGTTGCTATTGTGCATTGATAGTGCATTAGTGGTACTATAAAATATGCACTGATTTCAAAATTAATCGAACGTAATTTACTACTCAGACTATTTTCATCTGTTCATAACATGTTTTATGTTGTTTTGTCTAATTTAGACATGTGCGATTTATATGTGTATATTATAGATATATTTATTATCTTAATATACCTCGAGGCATTTTGAAAAGGATGGCAGTATTAGATCAACCCTGGCCTGGAGCAGACACAAGGAATAATCAGACAGTTATAGATAAGGAATTATCAGACCTACTTCACTGAATTGAAAACAGACATTACTAACACATAAGCAATATAACTAACGATTCGTATAATTATGTCCCAGCAAACTTTTTGATGCAGAATATAAATGTCAGTTTTAAAAAATATTGTCATACATATAATATACCCACTCACGAATTATTGGTAACGCTGCTTTTAGCACAGAATAAGTAGGCAATTAATAGACTTCTTTTATACGGATTGCAAATGTCTGCTTAGAGACAATTTGTAAAAAACTTTACATCTACTTACTTTTTAATGAAGCATCTAAAGCACAGCATAAATAATATTTACACACTTTTAGGCTGGTATTACTGTTATTATGAAAATTTAGGGATGTGCTTTGTTATCGACTGTTTTGACAAAAAATAATACCATGTAAATCAACAATTTAGGACGATAAAATTTTATTTATTTAAATATTTTATTTAAAAATATTAATATTTTATGTAAGAATAAAAAATGCAGATAAAAAAAATAACTTTAAAACACCTAATAAAGGAAACAAAACTAAATTTCAAAAATTATTATTTTTGCATAAGAATATATTATTGAATAATTGCCGTTTAGTCAATGTAATTTTTAAGGATCTGTAACTTAAAAAGATAAACAGTATATCCTTATAAGATCACTCCCGTGTCTATCCAAACTTATATCATAAACAGGACTTTTTCTCGAGCACTAAATGACGTAGAAACTTCAAATTTAAGATTAAAATCAGTTTGGTATAAATAACAAAAGTTTAAATTAACATATCGTTTGGGGCATCGGTTGAAAGAGCTAACTGCAAAGATTGAAAAGTATTTTTATATTCAGTGATCTTGATATAGGTTATAATATGTAAAAAATAATCCTTCTGTTCTCCTTCGTTTCTTAAGGTAAAAATAACAATTTAATAGGGTTATAAGATAATAATAGATCATAAATTACAGCAAAATGGAATGTTTTAACCTTATTATTTTGGCAACGTTTGTCGTTTTTTAATTTGTTCAAATCATTATGCACAAAAACACTGTGATCGTAATTTTTTAGAAATAAGGTTTTTAGGATTTTCAGTTAAGGAAAAATACTTTGGTATTGGGATTACACCTTAATATAGCTTGATGCGTTTGTGAAGGGCAAGAATAGATTAATTTGGGAACCCCGGAAGAATAGACTAATAGACACAAGCAATCGTAGGATAGTTGGTAAACTTCGATTTCTAAATATTTTTTCCAGAAAGAAACATTACTATCATAATGTTACTAACAATTCGGTAAATAGAGTCATATGAAAAAACTATACAAAGAAAGTAAAAGTCAATTAGAAAAATTATTGTCATGTAATTTTATTTATTGTTAGTACTCTTTGGTTTATATTATATTAGTTTGGTAACGCTCCTTTTAGCTTTAAAGTTATTATTGATATTGTTAAAATTTAGGGATGTTCTTTGTGATTGTTACAACAAAAATTAATAACAAAACATCTAATGATAGTAATTATATTTAAACAAATTGTGCATAATTTGGTAGGGAACCAATTTATCTTTCCTGTTGCTTCTATCCACTTCAATTTTATATCAGCTTCCGAGGAAAAACTAAAAAGATAAAACAATTTTAAGTGAAATATTTCAATAAAATTATATTTATTGTTATCTCGTCATATACAAAAAATGGTGCTTTGCGTTACTGTGTCGTATTGCTTAGTTATACATATGTTCATTTTACTCAGACATCCATGTTATAAAGGAAAGTCAATAAATCACTGTGATAATATATTAAGATGAAATTTTGCATAATATTATTATTATAAAATTTGCATATAATTTTTTCTAGATTAAAATTATTACATTTAAAATATTTAAGTTAATTGTACGTGGGAAGTATAGGCTATAATAACCTATAAATTGATAAACTAATTGTACATGTATTATATCGATAAATATAGGAATATCTAAAAAAAGAGGAGACGTTTTTATTGAAGTTTAAAATTTGACTAAATAAAAAAACAGTTTTAACAAATAAACTTAAGAACAGCTGACTTTGTAATAATAATTTAACACATAAATGTAATCGAACTGAATAAATTAAAATCATAATAAATAATGTTTGTAATTTCTTTAAACATCTTTATCGACATATTATAATCATTAAGGGGCATCACTATGGATTGTGCTTTTGTACGACGATTGCATAAAATACGACCACGACTGACAAATACTATTAGTTATAATTGCATTATATGTACTGCGGTTTTAAAATGCTGCCGTTTTAATTACGCATAGGTAAAACGAGTAATGTATACTGTGTTTTTTTATATATATTATTGTAACGTTATATCATGGTACAATAAATTTTAATTAAATATTTTCTAATTTCACAATAAAAATGTACTTCCCGGTGATAAGATCTCCCACCACGTCTAATGTTGGATGTTTTGCTTTGTGTTTTGCAAGCTATTACGGCACAAGAAGGCTTTTTTCTAATTTTATTTGCTGTAAATTACTCCTTGAAGCACTAGTAATGACTGAGACGCGTTCCACTTTCACTCGCATGAGATATGAGTATTCACTCTTATCAGAGGCGCGGCCGCCCCGCCTACTAGCGAATTCTAAACCCTTTTGTTCTGTGACTGGCACTATACCAATTAGTCATCAACGTTATAAAAATGTGTTATTTTTTCTTTATTTATTTCTTCTTAATTGTATACTAGCTTTTGTCCGCCGCTCTGCCCACATGAAAGACGATTTACCGCTACATGGGATATCCCGAAGCAACCCTAGATTTATATAAAAAGCCATACAACCACTTTAACTTGAGCTCTTGTACCTTGGTGGTTAAAACAGGAATTAAGCTGTATCTTCAATTCTACTGGACCGATTTTGATGAAACATGCCGCAGTGTTTAAGTCGGATTGTTAAGACTGTAACAAGTTAACCAAAATCTATCAGCTGGTTTTGCGTGAAACTCGAACAAACAAACAAACAAAAATCGACGGATTTGATTTCAGAAGCCCTTAATTAGTCGATCAGAATAGTGTTGTTTTTTTTTTTTAATAATTGATTTACAAAATATATTACCTAAAACATTTAACAATTTTATAAGTGGCGTGCTCGCGCATATCGTACGCTCATTTTTAATAAATATAAGTATTTAATACTGAATGTATATCTTTAATTACATAGACATATATCTTTAATTAGTTGAATAACTAACACAGGTTGGGCTTTTTGTATTTTTTATGGTATTTATGTCCTCAGATAATAGTATAGATCAAGTGTGCGAGCGAATAAAACTAATAAAAATGCTCTGAGTGCGAATATTCCCACTCGAGGTTGTCCTCCCAGTGTGCATGACGTCAGCCTTCATCGGCGCGGGCTTCCCACGCGCCGTGACCCTGACCTGGGGCACTCGGTTAACGCCTTCCTCCATCTGTCGTTCACTTTAACACGTGTCCTGCCGCCGCCACCAGGAAGTCGTTTATTACTTACGCTTTCGAAATGCTACTTGTCACCGCTCGGTTCACCTAAAGCATCGACACCCAAAGTGGCCTATATCGACCCACAGAGGTCGACGATAACCTGCAAGGGGATCACGTCAACTGTCAAAAACACATTTGAAGTTAATAAATGTACAAAAAGATTATATTCGCTTATATATGCTTCGGGGGTCTACACAAAAGTGAAAATCATTACAAGTGATCTACAAGACAAAAAGTTTTAGCACCTCTGACCTAAAGTGTTCACAAGAACCATTGGCGGATCTGTTCTTAAAAATTCGTAGGACGGACCTGCAAACTCCGTAGATACTATAAGATTCTAGAAATTTCTCCGTAGGTTTACAAACTTTTTAACTTTATACGTACATATTTACTGTAAAATTAGGCAACTCTGTTACACATGCCTGAAACAATCAATCAAACACTTGTACAAAATTAACTAATAAATAAATAAAGGTTGCCTGGAAGAGATCGCTTTTAGCGATGCGGCCGCCCGTTGTAACACTTATTATATTTGTCTTTTTTTCTTTCGTAATTGTTTTTGGTGTGTCAATAAAGAGTTACTTATCTATCTAATTGCAGTAAATAATAATCAGTATTTTTTTTAATAAGTCTACCCCCTAAGGATCAATTCTTGTTTTGCGTGGGCTTTACAAACCTATAATGTACGTATTCCCGGACACAACTATGATGCTATAGGTATATTGAGTTTTGGTTCACAGACTGATTGAAATATGTTCTATAAAATACAAGCGTATTGCTTCATCGTTATTAGCCCGTAAAGCTCCACTGCTGGACGTAGGCCACCTCCACTGAAGGTACGGATTTGCCGTGATCTCCATGATACACAGCACTGCTCGAAATATAGATAAGGTAAATTAAAGGATTGGTGATGGTATCTACTTTTTGCTTACTCCAAGCTCCAGGCAGGTAATGATAACCTGTATATAAAAAGAAGATGGTGGCTCAAAGGTTTGCAAAGCTGAAGTGGTGGTGGGCGGGGTGCATACATCGCAGAACCAAGATATTGGGATTCTGAAGTGCTGAAGTGGTGACTCCGAACCGGAAAGTATAGTGCGTATCGACTCCCTACTGGATGGACCGATGACCTGGTGAATGGTAACCATGCTATAAAAATTATTACAGGAGGTCTATGTCCAGCAGGGGAAGTCTGTGAGCTGATATGATGATGAAAAAGAAGCTTAATGTTATATTCTTTTTGATTTTGGTAGACCGAAGAAAAATCTACCCGGTACACCGATCCTATTCACAGAATAACTACATGATAATTATATTAAGCGAGAAGCGAGTAAGTGAATTACGGCGTAATGTAACGCTGTTGCTATGAGACAGTCTCGCAAGGCAGCGTGAACAGACACCTACCAAATACACGGACACGACACCATTCGGCATTCTTTTTTTTTGTTTTCTTTTTTCGAAATGGCATTGTTCAGTTGTCCCTGCCAGTGTCAAAATAAAAACAAGAAAAACCAGTTAGGAAAATATTATCCCAATTCCAATGCGTATCCATTTAAAGTTCACGTTGAAGTTCACCAGCTCGAAATAAAATCATACAAAAAACTTTATATCTTCAAATTTGATAATAAAATGGCGGCGTATTGCATACATTTTATGATTTCTTGGGAGTTTTGACCTCAAATTCCCGAACGAAGATCACTTAGAGCGGTGATACCCAAAGTAGCCTATATCGAACCCCAAGGGGTCGGTATATATACATGCAAGGGATCCATGCCATCTGTCCAAAACACGTTTGAAACTGATGAATTTTTAATTAAAACAAACATTCAGTACTAGCTAAGCAGGGAATCCACGCATAAGCAAAAAACATGGCATGTGGTCTTATTAACAGTCGTTACACAAAAGCTCTTAGTCTATTTATCTAGACTATTATAAAACTGTTAAATGTCAAATTTTGTAAATCAAAGATATTTAAGAAAAAAAAATTACTCAGATCGACTAATTAAGGGCTTCTGAAACCAATTCCGTCGATGTTTGTTTGTTCGAGTTACGCGCAAAAACCACCAAGTAGATTTTAATCACAATATTACAGTCTTAAAGATGCTGTTCTGAATTAAATACTGCGACATATTTCATCAAAATCGGCCCAATACAATTGAAGATATAGCTTGGTCCGTGTTTTAGTAGCCGCCGTTAATGTACGAGAGGTCAAGTAAAAGTTGTTCTAACGCTTTTTATATAAATCTATGATTATTTCGGAATTTTCCGTGTAACGTAAAACCGACATACACACGGGCGGAGCTGCGGGCAAAAGCTAGTTAAAAATAAGAATGAAAAAATAATTGGTCAATTCTCATATGAATACATATATGTATAACTACATATCACGTACACACATTTCTTGTTGTCTAATACCAAAAATAAATAAATTGGAGCATCTTATTTACTGTGAATATACGTTTGTATATTATACATTATTATAATGTATACATATATTATATTATATTTGTATGTTTATACATTCATAGACATCTTATAATTTTTTAATATTTATTGTATATCTCATTACTCTTTCCGTCATATTTATCTTGTGACTAATAGATGACTATTATTGTCTGTTTATAGTTAACTGGATAAGTAAACTTGTGGTGAAAAATAAAAATAAAATTACATCAATAGAGATCGAAGTATTTTTTTTTTATATTTATTTATATTATAAAACCTTCTCACATTTGTATAGATTAACCCTCTTAAAAGTAAAAAGAGTTTGGTTTCTAAACGGATGGTGCACATAAAAACTTATTAAAGAAACAGTCTTCCTGTATTTTTTTTTGAAGTAGCTTAATAATTTTATTGCGTTTCATTGATTGTTCGCTGGTTCACTTACCCGAAACGCACATAATTTCATTATCGTGTTAACATTTCAAATTAGTGCGAAGCGAGCCACGCCGATGCTTTGTCAATATATTTTCGCGTCATTTACATAAATATTTATCACAATTCATATACCGTGGAAATTACGTATTATATCGTCGAGACTATTTGCCCTAACATTATGTAATGTGTGGGCCAATTTTGGGGGACGGTAATAAATAATTGTGGTCTGCGCGAACATGAAAACGTTTCCTACTTAGTGTTGTCTATGGAAGACAGATGCAAGACTCGAAACTCACCCAGTCTTGTTCTTGCACCAGTAGAATAGATTTTAGTAATGTTGCCCATACAAGACGGACGCGAAACTCACCCAGTCTAGGTCTTATACCAGTAAATCAGGTTTTAGTAGTGTTGCCTATACAAGACGGACGGGAGACTCATCCAGCCATGGCGTTGCTCCAGTAAATCAGGTTTCAGTCTTGCGTACCCAATCTTGCACTTACTACAGAGTCTCGCAAGGCGTGCGAGACCTAATCACTACGTATCGAACTTATAGATTTTTTTTCTTTTCAAATGACAAAGTAGGATTGTTCATTGTTTATATAGAACTACCTAAAACCTGCTCCTTCGCTGTGTGACGGAGATAGCAATGATTCGTAGCCTATCTCCATTCCCGGTATGGTATCCTTCTTTTTACCAGTCTTGCATGCAAGAACAAGAATGTATTTTGGGCAACACTGTTCCTACTTTATTTACGGTATGTTCATTGAGATAGTGTTCAACTATTTTTTTCTTTTTATCAAACTTGACCTCGATCCCCGTTTCCTGCATCGTCTGCCCTTCATAGTTTATTGATTTTTACGAAATACATTGCTCTGTTTAATTGCAAAAAGATCATCCCAAATTAACATTAATGCAAATTATTCATGTAAACTATTTACAAAATCACATTGAGATAATAGTTTGTTCTTTATAATACTCGGCCGTTCTTCTACGCTAATATACTAAAAGCAATAGTGTTTTATCTATTTACATGTTGATGGTAGGATAGTTATCTACCTAACGGTGATCCTGAAAATTGCAAGAATAATCGATATTGATAGCGAAACATACATTATCGATCGATTACAAATTGCAATTTGATATAAAATATTCTTCTTGGTGTTATTAATTCTGGCTTCCAGTGCCAGGGTCCACCTTCCTACTGTTTCCTCCACTTTGCTCGGTCTTTAATAATTTGATGTAAAATATTGTCTGGTAATGGACTTCCAACGGTTGTCGATAATGTTGATGAACCTGTGACTGCCCGTCTGTTTAATATTCTGTATCAATTTTACTATAGTGGCTGTAGGTAAATAAATAAAATAATAATGTTAAAAGTCTAATGTAGATTTTTATTTTCGTATCTCCACGCTTTTTATTTGTTTACTAGCTTTTGCCCGCGACTCCACCCGCGTGAATATCGGTTTTCCGTTACATGGGAAATCTCGACACAATCGTAGATATATATAAAACGCCTTAGAACCACTTTTACTTGACCTCTCGTACCTTAACGGGGAACTTAAAAGAAGGATCGAGCTGTATTTTCTTTTCTACTTGACCGATTTTGATGAAACATGCTGCAGTATTTAATTCGGAATAGAACCTTTAAGATTGTAATAGGTTGACCAAAATCTACCAGCTGATTTTTGCGTGAAGTCCGAACAAACAAACAAACATTGACGAATTTGGTTTCACTAACCGTTAATTAGTCGATCTGAGTAGTTTGTTTTTAAATATTTTTTATCTTTGAGAATTCATTAAATAACAAACGGGATCTGCTAACGTTGCTGCCTGACTCTGGTGTATTAGCTCCGGCGGTTCTTCCAGCACCCGTTGGAAATGATATGCTACAGCTGTGCAGACGCCACCCGGTACCCGAATTGTCAGTACGAGTACAAAGGGGGGCAGTGGGGATGTAACACTTGTCGCGTAACTACGCATGACTGGAGGATGACGTAAGCCGACAATAAGGAAGTGTGTTCAATTGCTCGTACATATTTATGGGAGGTGGTTATTCTGTAAAAATATATATACGAGTATATATACTAATTTGAAACTCTACTACAGCCAAATCAGCTTCGAGACATTTTTGCTTTTGTAGTAGTGTACGGGCAACAGATAAATAAATAAACACATATTATATTTATATTTTTTATAGGTTGGTTGGTTAATGATGATGATGATGATGATAGGTTGGTACTAAATATATATATATATATATATATATATGTATATATATATATATATATATATATATATATATATATATA
>WUAW01019842.1:38199-51724 GCA_017165845.1 Thaumetopoea pityocampa | reverse complement strand
TACATATATATGTATATATGTGTGTGTGTATGTGTGCGCGCGTGCGCGCAAACTGGTTTATTTTGGTTGTAGTCACTGTGTGTGTACAAACACTACTTTAAACGTAAAACTGTCTTCAAGTTGATTTATCTATATCGTGTTGTTTTAGTACCGTTATATAATCAACAGATTCGCATTTGATATTGGAACTAAAAAATTACGAAAAAAAAAACGTACAGTTCGGACTTCTGTGACAAAAGTACATCTTTCTTTGTGTGATTAAGAGCAAGACATCAAAATAGATCAAGACTCCCGAAAGTCTAGACTCGTTTTTTCCAGTACAATGTCATGTCTACAACCAGAATTACCCCTCATTCGAAGCAGAGATAGATGATCTTAAATCACCCCTAGCGATTATCGAAATAAAGTTGCCCAAAATAAGACTTTCAAAAATTATGAGACTGACCCAACAGCGGTGGAACGTGCGCATATTGACTGATATATGGTAAATTTATGTAGACAACGATTCTGATCTCTGTGGTGAGTCAGGATCATATGACGAAACTAATATACCGAGTAAATGAAGTGGAAATATCGGATTAGGGCGCCCGAGGAAAATAGTATCTTGATCAAATGAACAACTTGTTTCAAAAAGGTGTGTAAACCTGTTCATTTTGAATTCATCATGAGTCTATCTAATGTCTCGCAATAGGGTGCGGTTCTCACTCCCACTCAGATGAGATGAGTTATTCTACAAATATGGAGATATTTTTGCGTTTGTAGTAGTGTTTGTACACACAGTGACTAAAACCGGAATAAACCAGTTTGCGTCAGCTACCACGCGCCTCGCACTCTGGCGCACTACACACTTCTATGAACGTAGTGGACTATAACCTAACCCTCCTCATTCGTTTGAACTCTGCTGATACGTATTAGATCAACGTAGTGGACTATAACCTAACCCTCCTCATTCGTTTGAACTCTGCTGATACGTATTAGATCAACGTAGTGGACTACAACCTAACCCTCCTCATTCGTTTGAACTCTGTTGATACGTATTAGATCAACGTAGTGGACGATAACCTAACCCTCCTCATTCGTTTGAACTCTGCTGATACGTATTAGATCAACGTAGTGGACTACAACCTAACCCTCTCATTCGTTTGAATCCTTCTGATACGTATTAGATCAACGTAGTGCAATATAACCTAACCCTCCTCATTCGACTAACCTAACCTAACCTTCCTCATTCGTTTGAACTCTGCTGACACGTATTAGATCAGCGTAGTGCACTATAACCTAATCCTTATCATTTGTTTGAAGTCTGCTAACATGCAATAGGCCAGCATAGTGGAATATTACCTAATCCTTCTCATTCATTCCCGTGGCCTACAGTGGGCCAGTGAATGGTTAATGACAATGAAATATGGATGGATCAGTGTGGATGTGTTATATAATTTTCGGTTTTACCCGCGTCTCTACAAGAGTGTTACGTATCAGTCAAATCGGTCGCGTCAGACAGACCTTGAGTTTATTACTTCTCGTCTGATTTTAGAATGTGATGACATTATTATACTCGTATGAGAATTTTATAACACTGGTTCATTGATTATTTTTATGACTATTGGCCTGTCCTGACTTCGTCTAAGTGGTACGATTATAAAATTGTTCGGGAAGAATTAATATTTTATTTGCTAAAATATACCATACCGTATCTCGTTTATGGTAAATTATTTAATTAATTTTAATTTATTATTTTATTATGCTACCGGCAAATACTTATGACGTCAATACTCTCCGTGCAAAGGTTGCCTGTAAGAGATCGCTTTTAGCGATGCGGCCGCCCGTTGTAACACTTATCATATTTGTTTTTTTTTCTCTTTTGTAATTGTTTTTGGTGTTTCAATAAAGAGTTATCTATCTATCTATCCACAGAACAAATAAAAAATTGTTCTGTATATCTGTCTAAACTCGTAGATGTAATATATTGGTTCTTAACTAAATACAACTATATCCGACAAAATTATCGGGTAAATATATCAGTATTATTATATTCTGTTTGCTGTGTGGCGCCAGCCTAATGATAGCGTCACTCCACATTTTCTAGTGGCTGCTGTGAGAACAAACTAACTAAGAAATGGACCAGGGTAATGTGCAGCGACGTTATAATGTTCTTCAATCAATATCTTGTGCAATCTACAGGTGTCCACCAAGCATGAATATTACGGTGAATTCCATCATTTATAGAAGGAATCCTCCATGCCCGTCTCCAGCTGTAAACTTCAACGGGCTGCTAATTTATGTACGGAATGAGATTTTAGGTTGAATTTTCACGTGAGCAAAAATGTGAGCAGCAATTAATTAGTTTATTTTATACCATTATAAAGTTGTTAAATCTCAAATTTTGTAAATCAAAGATATTAAAAAAGAAACTCAAACCGACTAATTAAGGGCTTCTGAGACTAAATCTGTCGTTGTTTGTTCGAGCTTCACGCAAATACCTGCGGTTTGATTTTGAAATCGCTCCAGTATAATTGAAGATAAGGCTTCATTCCTATTTTAGTGGCCGCCGTCAAGGTAGGAGAGCTAAATAGAAGCGGTTCAGTGGTTTCTAGATAGAAACCACTATAGTATAGATATACTATTATAAAATTGTTAAATGTTAAATTTTCAAAAATCAAAGATATTTCAAAACAAACTACTCAGATCGACTAATTAAGAGCTTCTAAAACTAAATCCGTCGATGTTTGTTTGTTTATTTGTTTGTTTGTTCGGGCTTCACGCGAAAACCAACGGGTAGATTTTGATTAAACTGTTACATTCTTAAAGGTACTATACCGACTTAGTTAATGCGGCATGTTTCATCAAAATCCGTCCTGTAGAATTGAATATACAGCTTGATCCTTAGTATGAGTACCTTAGTATGAGGGCTCAAGTAAAACTGGTTCTTAGGTTTTTGTTTAAATAAATCTGTGTTTGTTTCGGGATTTCTCATGCAGCAGAAAATCGGCATTCACGTGGGTGGAGCCGCGGGCAAAAGCTAGTAAAAAACATTACTACCCATTGTTGACATGACGTAGATTGTATCAGCCAATCGTTTATCCACGCAAATTTATGCGCACACGCATATATACGACCTATTTGTATACGATAGGATTGGAGGCCATCGAATTTTTAATGGTGTTTCTTTGTGAAAAATTTTAAGAGGCGTCCTTTAGAAATCAATATGCTAATGTTTAATGGACATAACGGAAAATTAAAAAATTATGGCGTATCATAATTCTTTCTGATAATCTTTTATCGCTTAATGGGTAAAAAAAAAAGTTCTTTAGTAAAAAAAGCAAATTATATTGATGGTCTAATGGTGTCAGATACGTCTTGAGATCGAAAAGTCGTAGGTTTGATCCCAGTCCCGTACAATGTAGACAACAATATACTTAACGGAGAGGGTAAGTTTAATGAAAAAACCTGCATTTCTGCATGGGTGTGTGAGGTTACCAACCCGCACTAGACCAGCGTGGTAGACTACGGTATCCGATTTCTAGCTGAACATCATTTAATACCCCTTCATCATCATCAACCAGTGAAAGTCCTCTATTGGACATAGGCCTCTTGCCATAATCTCCACGCTTGGCAAGCGTCTTGGAGATCGCACTAAATTTTGATTTTTTCCATTATCCCGGTACATCCCTGTAACTGTTTCTCACAGCATCCATGGGAAGAAATGGAGATAAAACCACCGTCACAACGATCACATTGTATGCATCCTATAAGGGGGTATCCGTGTCCATTTCAAGGTTGTCTGAAAGAAGTTGCAGCTTGCAATAAGACCGCCCAATGCGAGCATATTTTATGTTTGAAATGTTAATTAACTGTATTAATAATCGGTGTGCAATAAAAAATACTTAAAATAAAAAAAAATACGAAACATTAATTAACGTTGCATTAAGTAACAGCTGTTACATTTAACTCTATTTATTCCTGCCATTTTAAACATCTATCTTCTATCTATCTATACTAATATAAAATTTTAAAACGTCATTGTCTGCACATTAAGTATATTTCAAAACATCTAACTCAGTGGTCCCCAAACTTTTTTGTCTCGTAGATCACTTGTCATGTTTTTCGGTTATGGATAGACCCCCTACTTAGCTAATATTCATTTGTTGCAAATTCTCAATTTAAAATGTGTTTTTGACAGCTGTTATAGTGAGATAGATAGATAGCTAACTCTTTATCGGCACACCAAAAACAATTAATTACAGAAAAAATAAACAAATCCGAAAAGTGTTACAATGGGTGGGGCGGCCTTATCGTTAAAAGCGATCTCTTCCAGGCAACCTTTGGATGGAGAGTATTGATATCATAAGTATTTGCCGGTAGTATCATATAATAATGGATTAATTTAAGTGTTACTCACTTTAAAAAATTTAAATTTCTAACTATAGTAAAGTTATCGTCGACCCCTGGGGGTCGATATAGACCACTATGAGTATCTCTGATCTAACTCATATCGACTGATTAACGGCTTCTGAAACCCAAATCATTTTTCCATCGCGTCTGTTTCTTTATTTGTTCGAGCTTCACGCAAAAACCAGCTGGTAAATTTTGGTCACTTTCTTGCAGTTTTAAAAGTAATATTCCACCTTAGACATATAACTTTTGCTTTAGCTCTCTGTGGTCTGTGGTGCTGCGTAATGTACGTAGAACATAGTAATATTAAAATAATAATGTAAAATGTGCATTAAAGAGAAGTACATATAGATTTGTTTTTTAATAATTGTTTCAAGTTAGGGTTCATAAGATGCCGCTGGTGTGATGAACCTGATTGATTTATCGAAAACACTCCAACTGCTTACGTAAATAACAGCTAATTTGAATTGCAAAGTAATACACTATCTCCTTAATCGCCGCGGAAATTTAAGAAGTTCGTTTTGAAATCGATCTCGTTTCTTCGCTTTGGAGTATTTATTGCTTGTATTAGGAACTAATTGCCTCAGCTCATCAGAGTCCGCAACTATTTATTTTCTTGCCTTTATATTCGCATATTTTCTACCAGTATATCAAAAATACTCGATGCGCTATGTATTTTACACAACAGTTATGTAATCATTATCACCTTATGTCCCATGAAACGAGGTATGCGATCAATTTTGTAAAGAAGTGCGTATTTTTTGTTAGTTTTTTTTTTATAAACAAGAGGGTTTTACCTTCGAGACTTGAATACCTACTTTGTGTGCCAACTCACACGGAGCTATTGGTAATATTATATTTATATGTAAAATCTATATTGGTGTAATATGTATGTAGGTATATATATAAGCATTAGATAAATAAAATTTGTATATCACACTTTTCGACTGATAGAAAATGCCCTAAGCGAGAAGTTCGCTCATATATTCGTACCATGAGTGTATGAACATACATACAATCACGCCGGTATCCCATAAAGGTGGGCACAAACCGCAGTTTGCCACATACTACGGTCCTGACACACCTCTCTCGCCTCATCCACATCCATACATCTCTTCATACACTTTAGTCGGTTATGGGTG
This sequence comes from Thaumetopoea pityocampa, assembly GCA_017165845.1. Classification (NCBI taxonomy): domain Eukaryota; kingdom Metazoa; phylum Arthropoda; class Insecta; order Lepidoptera; family Notodontidae; genus Thaumetopoea; species Thaumetopoea pityocampa. Next base: position 46,190 of record WUAW01019842.1, on the reverse strand, counting down.
CTACGAACTTGACCCTTTTGAAACAAGTTGTTGATTTGATCAAGGTAATTTTATCCTGGGCGCTCTTTTCCGACACTTCCACTCACATTTGCCCGATATATTTATTCGTCTCGTCATTCGAATCTCACTCATTCTTTTTAAATGACCAAACCATTGCAGCATTCCTTTCTCGATCCTTATCACCATACTATACTTCAAATTATTAATTTTCAATAATTAGTTTTCATGACTGTATAAAGTTTTATTAAATATATAAATAAATACCGTTACGTTACTTAACAGTGATTCTGTCAAATCGGAAATCGATCTTGACACTAAAGCTTACCATATTGAATCGATTTAAGATTTGTTGTTGCTATTTGGCTCATAATACATTATTCCAAAGTCATGGTCATAATTTATTTGCTAAAAATACTGTAAATACCTGATAGTAGCTGGTTTACATTTAGTTGACATACGTATATTTATTTCACTGTATTTTTCATAATCTAAATGGCATGCAAATTTTGAATGATATAGGAACTAGTTTAGTAGCAGAGTTTTTTATAGTATAATTATACCACTATGTTGTTTAATTCAATCTGCCCGATATGTGAGAGTGCGAGGCACTTGGTAGTTAGCACAAACTGGTTCATTCCGGTTTTAATAACTGTGTGTATGTGTTTGTGGGTGAGTGCATCCGTGCGTACTTGCGTACGTGCGTATTGGTGTGTGCACGCGCGTGCAAAATTGTCTCCAAAGTGATTTATCTGTACTTGTATATTTGACTGTCGCGCCAGACGGCATACAATAGTAACATTTTGTGTGGGTACCCACAAGAATCGATTAATTATCATTAGATTATTCTAGACAATACTTATTAAGCGGTGGATGTTAGCTTATGATATTTGTGACAAGCGGTCGCAATCACAATGACGCCTGCCAAGCTACATATTTCAAGTTTTTGCAATCTGTAGGTATTCTGTAATCAATATAAGCTAATAACAATAGGATCACAAGACATTTTTTTTTCGTGGAAAATAATTATGCGTTGGACCATCGTAAATCCTACGATTTACGATGGTCCAACGTATAATTATTTTAGCAGCTTATGGGGCTTATTCGACTCCACAATATTATCATCAGCAGCATCCCGCGAAAGTCCACTGCCGGACATGAGCGTCCTACCTAAAGTGGAGGGATTCTCCACAATCTTCACGCTTAGCAAAGAGATCGCGTCAAGGAGATCGAAGTAGATTTTGATTGAATAACAGGATAGTGCTGTTGCCCGTTATCCCGATACATCGCTCAACTGATTCCCACAGACAAAGACAACCAAAATTTTAGAAACAAAATACATTATAAGGAAATGTCGAAATTAATCTCTTTGCTTATAGCATCCACGGGACGAAATAGAATGACGCTGTTATCATATAATGCCGGAGCCACAGCAACTACTGACTGGCTTACCACATATGAGAGGCTCCGAGATCACATTCTGACTTCACTAGTAACACCTCTATGTCTTACTCTTTCGAGCACTCCCCGAGAGAGGACTTTAAGCTCGCTCTCCCAACGCTTCAATGTGCTTACGACAACGTGATCCACACAAATTGCCATTCTTGAAGTACATTGGTTTAATTGGACGCGCAGAATTCATTGATCACGTACTAAACGTCGCAAGATACTATGACAGCCTTGAACTCAAATGTGCAACTGAACATTCGAAATTTTCAAAACATGTTTATTTACAATAAAAATACACAATGGCACGCTAAGTGACTCAAATGAGTAACATGTTTAATTCACTACCCCGATGAATGAAACATAAAAATCCTGATTCATACTCCAATGTGAGAATATTTGCAGTAAAAAACTGCATTCGCAAACAATGAGAGTCGTAAATAAGTAGGTAAGCTATTGACAATGTGACGTAGTACGCCACAGTGAAGAATAAGCAGTAATACAAGTCAGTACGAAATTGATCTTCGCCAAATAAATGTGACAGCGATGATGATAATTTACACCGTATTCCATATTTTACATTAAAATCTATCTTTTTACAAATTTTCAAAACTATCGACACTATGGTTAAACTGTACAATAGTAAAAAATGTATACATAGGCAACCGATATTTCATATTTAAATTTTTGCCTCTGAAAACTACTGCACTGTAAAATTTGTTAAAATACTTAGAAATGTTTTCAAAAACGCTATTAAACTTAAAACAGAGATATTAGGTGCCACTCTTACTCCATCTATTTTCTATAAAAAATCAATGTTTACATTTTAGCATTTTATTTCTCCTAATTGTTTTACTGTTTGCTACTTTACATGCGTAGGGTGCGTACGCGCATCGGCGCCTCGATGCCATCGCGTGAGGTCACATCCGCTCGTCATTCATACCGAGACGTTCATTCATAAAACTCGGCCCTCATACTTTATTGTAAACAATATGTGACCTTATTTTAACAACACTTAAGTTTCTTTTACCGTAATTAAAAGGGTATGGGTATGGTAATTATAATTGTCTTTTTTTATTTCGTGATAAAACGTCTGCGTTCCTAGATCGTAAAATATGGGATGTGTTTGGGCAGATGTTTTGAATTAGGCAGGAAAATTAGCATATTAATAACCGATTGATGGGTGACCGATTTTTTTTTTAATTGGCAAAGGAAGTTCCAGTTACCCAACAGACAAATCGATTATTTTTATCATCGATTTTTACTAATTACAATAGTTATGTAGGTATTGTGTTATGGTAAAATATTTTTTATGTCATTGATAAAGCAAAAGATTCAAGATATTTTCATTTGTTCATTTCCAATGTAAATGCATTAACTTTCGGAACAATTAATTAAATTTTCATTATAATATGATAGTATGGCTTATCAACGGTTGTTACATTGCGAAACCATTTATTTTATTACTATAGAATTAACTCTTAACCAGTTAAATATTTAACTATGTTGGGCCTTTAATATAGATAAATATTCCTATGCACATTATATCATTTAAATAATTGATACCCAAAGTGGTCTACACCGACTCCCGGAGATTGACGACGACGTGCAAGGGGTCAACACCAACTGTCAAAAACACATTTGAAGTTAATAAATTTATATAAATTTCATATTAACTACGCTTTGGGGGTCTACCCAAAAGTGAAAAACATTACAAGTGGCCTACAAGACAAAAAGGTTTGAGGACCTCTGATTTAAATTAATATCGTAGAACATATCACAGATATAAAAACTAATAGAGTCGGAAGTTAGTGAAGGAATCTGCGTCGTCTTCTATGTCTACTATTATAAAATTGTTAAATGTCAAACTTTCAAAAATCAAAGATATTTAAGAACAAATGACTCAGATCGACTAATTAAGGGCTTCTGAAACTAAAGCCATCGATGTTTGTTTGTTTGTTTGTTCGGGCTTCACGCAAAAACCAGCGGGTAGATTTTAATTAAACTGTTACATTCTTAAAGTTACTATTCCGACTTAAATACTGCGGCATGTTTCATCAAAATTGGTCCAGTAGAATTGAAGATACAGCTTGATGCCTGTTTTAATAGCCGCCGTTAACGTACGAGAGGTCAAGTAAAAGTAGTTCTTAGGCTTTTATACAAATCGGGATTTCCCGTGTAGCGGAAAACTGACATTCACGCGGGCGGAGCCGCGGGCAAGAGCTAGTATTATATATAATTGCTCAGTTTCGGTTTGCCGGTCAGGTCTAATGAAGTCAACTATGTATAGAAAATTATCTAAATCGGTTGGTAAAGCCCAAATCACCATAAAAACATCTCCGCTTTTAATGTAGAGCTGCCGAGTTTAGGCTCATTGGATTATCATAATGGGAAGTTGATCGTCCGTCATGATGCGAAGGTCACTATAATGAATATTTATTCTTAGCATCATCTGTATTTATTAAGTTTGTCAAATGAAATAATCTTATGCCAATATTGACCCGGAGTTTTGTTGAAACCCAGCATGTAGAAGCTTTTTTGAGAATTTAATACATTTATAACATACTAGCTTTTAACCGCGACTCCGTCCGCGTGAATGTCCGTTTTCCGCTACATGGGAAATCCCGAAACAATCATAGATTCATGTAAAAAGCTAAAGAACCACTTTTACTTGAGCCCTCGTACCTTTACGGCGGCTACTAAAACAGGGATCAAGCTTTATGTTCAATTCTACTGGACCGATTATGATGAAAAATGCCGCAATATTTAAGCCGGAATAGTAACTTTAAGACTGTAATAGTTGGATTAAAATCTAACCGCTGGTTTTTTCGTGAAGCTCGAACAAACAAACAAATATCGACGGATTTGGTTTCAGAAGCCCTTAATTAGTCGGTCAGAGTAGTTGTTTTTTTATATTTATTAAAAAAAGTTGATTTAAAAAAATTAACATTTAACAATTTTATAATAGTATAATAGATGTGATGTGACACCGTACAGTGATTACTTCTGTATTATCTCGCAATTCCAATTTGTCCGGCCGACCAAAGCGAATCAGAGGTGAGGGATTCATTCTTACCCTAGATGACCGTTTAACGCAAGCCGTATGTAATTCGATTTTGCTTACTACACAAAGCATTGTGACCGGGCGACTGGCGTGAGAACTTCTAAGACCGCTACACCGGTAAGGAAAATGTGTACTTCGAATCCGTGGATTAGCTACATAGAGTAGTTATCACGGGCTTACTTGTGGTCTTATTATTATTGTCTCCGCTTTAGTTAAATATGACAACGTTTTGTCGTCCGTTAAATCCGGGAGTTGACACCTATTGAAAAATTACTTTAAACGCATTATATGTTCAAAATCATACCCGTGTATTAATTTTTATATAATTTATTATAATGTTTATATATTACACCTTTAAATATAATAAAAACATATTTTTTCCATTTTAATAAAGAAAAATATTCCACAAACACACGACAGTATGGTCACTTGACCGTGTTTGACGTCACTGTGTAATAAATAAAAGTTATTGCCATAGTTTATTTTTCTTACAGTTTAACTGCGAATATCATTTATGAACGTGAAAAATCACTATCGAAACTCTTTTGTGCAATGTAAGGGATTTTATATTATTATAAAAAGTATTAAAATACCAAATAAAAATCTGTTAACCCAACAATGCTGTCAAAAGTGTATATTTATTGCACGTATACGTCACGTTTTCTGATTAGTGTTTCCAATTACGTGACTCACAGATAAAAATTCTTAATTTTCCCAAAAGAAAATTACGTAAATTAATAATATTTTTTTTTCGATATTTGTATTAAGCTTTTTATCAATGTACCATTATTATTAAATCATTAATTTTAATTTTTACTGACACCGCCAACGCGTGTATGGGTCTCGACGCGTAACCGACCGACAGCTTTTCATTGCACCATCATATCAATCGAGACACGCCCTCTGTGAGTTATATGCCATCTCTTATGACCACTGCACCGAGGGACTGTGAACCGCCCGCGTCCAACGATTATCCGCGACTTTAAACATCTCATCGATCCATCTGAACGACTGATTGATTCAACTGAATCCTGCATTTTGTGCCAATTATTTCCGAGTTCAATCCTGGTAGGCACAAACATTGTGCGATGAACATTAATTTTGCGCATTTATCCATATAAGTATATCGTTGTCTATTCCTCGACGACAAATTGGTACAGTGGACAGTGACCCTGATTTCTGTGCTGATGAGTTCTGGGTTCAAATCCTGGTAGGGACCAACTCTGTGTGATGAGCACAATCGTTTGTATCCGAGTCATTGACATATTTATCTATTTATGTATAGTATTTATTTATATAAGTATGTATATCGTTGTCTAGTACCCAAGATACAGGAAATCCTAGTTTGGGACTAGATCGGTGTGTGAAAAATGTCCAAAATATATTTTTTTTTTCATTACTATTACCCAAGATACAGAGAATTCTAAAATGAGGCTAGATCAGTATGTGTAAAAAATACCCCAATATCTAGTTGGGCCGCAATATACGTAGTCTGGCCATAAATACTGTTACGATTAGAAAAAAGAACAATAATATTATATTTGAATTTGGAACCTGTCATTCTTACTTGAATGTTCATTGTGTTTTCTCATTTTCGCGCCAATTCATCTTAAATATTGTCTAATAACCTTGTGATATTAACATGTAGTGCAGTGATAAAGAAAACCGAATTGCTGTGATAGCCTTACACAAAGTCAGTATGGTGTCAAATGCAATTTTTGAAACTCTTCATCCGCTTGGTATTAGTCGAATGTTTGCGTACCGGGCTATTGATAAATACTATGAAAGCTCCTTTGCTTGTGACAGAAAAAGATCTGGCCGTCCACGTAGTATTTATACTAAAAAGGCGATTAAAGCAGTTAAGGAAAGAATTCGAAGAAATCCTGTCCGAAAGCAAAAGGTTTTATCCCGGGAAATGAATATAGCACCTATAACCATGTCGCTTATCTTAAAAGATGACTGAGGACTTGCAGCTTATTAGAGACGCGCTGTTCATTATTTTAACGATAATTTAAAAATGAATAGGGTGGTAAAATCAAAACAACTTCTTAAGCAATACGCAAAAGGAGGTCACAGAAAAATTTTAATTACTGCTGAATTTTTTTTATTATCGAGTAACATTTTAACAAGTAGAATAACCGACTTTATGCTCGAAGCAATTAGCACAGTGCAATGTGGGCGCTATCCAACTTCAGTGGGCATTATCCGACTTCAATGGGCATTATCCGACTTCAGTGGGCACTATCCGACTTCACTGGGCATCATCCGACTTCAATGGGCATTATCCGACTTCAGTGGGCATTATCCGACTTCAACTCCTGATAGAGCACAAACTTTGTGTGACGAGCACAAATGTTCGTATCACTCATATTCAAAACTGACAACTTGTTTTATTTTATTTATGCTAGTATACATTTCAAATAAAAACTTTTATGCATATACACATTAAAGAGCATTATAGTTTTATTACTCACTTTGGTTAATTATTGAGCACGCGGTCTTATCGCCATGACGGCGGTAAAGCCGCGACGCCACAAAAGATGTTCTGTCCATTTCGTTATATTAGTCTTATGATTATAATTTTTATGGGTTGTGAATAAAGCACCTCGCATCACTGTAACGTGACGTAGGTAATAGAAGATATTATATAAATTGTTGTAATTATTTTACACCTTAATAGGGGGATATTAAAAAGTCAAATTGTGTCGTTCCGTTGCATATAAAAAAATACTTAAAGCATTCTCATGCTGGCTGACTTGACGATAAAGAAAAACATATAATTGTGTATAATCACTGTTACTTATGTTATGATTATATTTCACTGTAATTGGTGTTTACTTTTATTATATACAAGCTTTGCCCGCGTCTTTGTCCGTTTAAAAGTATATATCTCTCGTTCTGATCCAGATATTTGGTCGAAACTGGAAATTAATTATTTATTTATGAGATAACTGCAAAAGGCAATAATCATATTTATTTAGTGACTAGCTTTTACGCACGGCTTCGCTCGCGTCGATTTCGGATGACCATATAAAACTATTTTTTTCTATATACTAATTATGTCCCTCTCTGTACCTCTGACAATGTGTGACCTAATTTCATGATGTTGGGTTGAGTAGTTAGGGCTTGAAAACGTACGAAACGCACATTCGCATTTATAATATTAGTTAGGTTAGTATTTATTATAGTGCATTGGTGGTGTAGTGGTTTTAGACACGACTTACGATCGAAGGGTCGTGGGTTCGAATCCCGGTCTCGTACCACTGGGTTATTTTTTGTATTTCATGTACGGTCTACACTGTAGACACCAGTGTACTTAACGGAGAAGGAAAACTTCGTGAGGAAATCTGCATGCCCGCATGGCTGTGTGAAGTCTACCAACCCGCACTAGGCCAGCGCGGTAGACTACGGCTGAATCCCCCTCCTGATCAGGGGAGGTCCGTGCCCCTGTAGTGGGGACGATATGGACTGGGGATGATGATGA
>WUAW01019842.1:27800-38185 GCA_017165845.1 Thaumetopoea pityocampa | reverse complement strand
TATAAAAGTTATGTCGTGGCTGATGTCCTCAGCTGAACACACAACACGACAAGCTTATAATATTACTGTGCAACGCGGGCACAACTACAACGTCACTCCGCCTCCTCCCGTGATTGCTGTAAGTACCAGCTGAGGAACGGTAAAGAATAATGGAGCGTCAACTTTTTTTAATGAGTGAAAATGCTTAACGCATTCGGCCGCATCGAGGGCAATGTTGCTTCGGAATGCGGAGTTAACACCGACTTAAACCTTTTAGCGTTATTCGCGACCACATAATGTCGTAACTTTATCTCTTCCCATGGATGCTCTAAATACCAGTTAAGGGACGTATCAGGATATCGGGCAGTACTACGACCTCCAAGACGCCTGCCCATGTCCAGCCTATGTCCAGCAGTGGATTTCCACAGGCTGATGATGATAAAAGAGCCGGGATCAAACCCGTATCCTTTTCGATCGTGAGTCGTACTTAGATCACTAATGATCTTAGACTGACCCCTTTTTTTTAACGCAGAGTGAATCCTACATAGGACTTCCGTAAGTCGCGAGGGCGGCTTGCGGCGCGTGTCAGACTCCTACTGACTAAACACTCTGCGGCGGCCTTCATCGGCATATTGAGGGGCTCCGGGATCCACTGTATCTTATAGCTTACCTATCTATACTGTTATAAAATTATTAAATGTCAAATTTTCAAAAATCAAAGACATTGAAAAACAAACTCAGATCGACTAATTAAGAGCTTCTGAAACCGAATCCGTCGATGTTTGTTTGTTCAGGCTTCACGCAAAAACAGCAGGTAGATTTTGGTTTAAATATTACAGTCTCATAGGTACTATTCCTACTTAAATACTGCGGTATGTTTCATCTAAATTGATCCAATAGAATTGAAGATACAGGTTGATCCCATTTTTTGTAGCAGCCGTCAAGGAACGAGAGCTCAAGTAAAAGTAAAACTATGGATTTTTATGTAAATCTATTAGGGTTTCGGAATTTCTCATGTAGCGGAAAACATACATTCACGTGGGTAGAGCCGTAGGCAAAAGCTAGTATATAATAATTGGTAACCCTATTTCTAAAATACGAAGAAGCGTAAGTTTCCTAATTCTTTATGCACAAAATAATGTAAAAATGACAAGTACAATTTATTGTACCCCCTGACAATGTGTGTACAAAATTTCATGATAATAGGTCGAGTAGTTAAGCCGTGAAAGCGAAAGAAACTTACATTAACAAAAAGAAACTTACATTCGCATTTATAATATTAGGATATGTAAGCATAGTACTTTTTTAATAAAAATTCAAAGTTTATGTCATGCACTTGAGTGATCGTTCCTCCTTCAATTAAAGGTTTGTTATTAGAGAACTCCATTTTGAGTTAATTCCGCCTTTGTACATTTGAATTAACTCAAATTTTGACTCAAACTATTATCATGAAATTTTGTACACACATTGTCAGGGGCACAGAGAAGCTTGTAGAGGCGGCGCACTAATTGCCAGTTTAGCCCCACAAGTAGGAGTCGAGAAACAAGGCTTCCTGAGTAGAGGTCCGTTGGTGAACTGACCAGGTCCGCTCGCACCGTGGACGTATGCTCACGCAACCCCTGCGGCCGGTTGCAAGGGCCAGAGAGGGACGTGTGGTTTTAGTGGGAGCAAGCCCCACATAACTGCTGCGTCGTGCCCTCCGCACAGCGGTATGCGTTCAGGCATTTTCCACACGTAAAAAGGGGGGTATAGAGAAGGACATAGGATACCTTTTAACCCGAAAAAAAGGGATAGAAAAAAAATTTACAAAGTTATCAAATAATATTAAATAATAAAAATTATTATAAATAATAATAATTTTCAACTGTCTCTAACATATATTTAAGGACATCAACGCGAGCTACGCCGCTGGTAAAAGCTAGTAAAAATATATGCAAATAGAAAAAAAACTAAAACAAATATATAAATAGTATATAATAAATAAGCATTCCTAATAATGTAATGTTCACAGAAAATGATCCCTGATCGCCTGAAAACAGGCAGAAAAGCCCTAACACGTAAAGAATCAACTTCTTCATATTTCATATACAAACTCAAGAGATTGTTTTAATTACGGTGTGTTTGTTGTAACTTATTGTCATTTTGTGATTTTGGAACTTACGATCAGAAAATTGCGACGATCAGATTTGACACCTTCCTCTTGAAACTTCAATTGAGATGTTCCGATGAGACTGCAGCAAATGGAAATCCGAGGGTGCGAGTGCAGTTTGAATGATATCTGGTGAATGTAGTCTGGGGTTATCGTGATGAAAGACCACGCCCTTTATATCTGTCGAGCCCGTTTTGTCTCAATTTCTGGTTTTAATCTCATTAGCTGTTGGCCGTAAAGATTGAAATCGATAGTTTTGTTTGAGTTCGTGAGATGTTCTATCTCTCTTTTAATCACACTTGACACATACCCTCTGGTAGCTCTAGGGTGATTTACGCACACGTACATCTTGAGGAAACCAAATTCATGCCTGAAGAACGTGGCGACGTGTATGTATTTCAGAGCACATACATATCTATCTCTTTCAGGGTAATTTATGCACACTAATAAGCGTACCTATAACTACGACTAACTAGGTGCTTAACTTTGTACGAGTGAGATAGATTAGTAATAGATTCACGCCTTCTAATTCCGAACCAATAGGGTACTTGACTCAATTTTTTACATTAGTTTTATTAACAGCTTATGCTATATACAATCTAAAATAGATAGAATTTCATAAATCAGTTGTAATTTTTAGCAATTTACTATTTCGTAATGAGTAAGTTAAAAACTTTTATAATTTGGTAGAGGGGGTAATCATCAAGCTACAAAAAAAGGATGCGCATACTATTTTATGACGTTACCGCCATTATGGCATACGAAAGAGATAGCGAGATGTTCCCACTACACCTCCACTCTTCCTCGTGCCAATTTTTAAATATTAATTACTACCTCATCTTACAACTAAATCCGGTACCGCTTTCACCATAATTAGTTTAGCTTTAACTAGTAATAAGTTGAATGGATTGAATAAGTGACTCAGAATACCAACGGACCTTTAGAGTCACCGGTGCTGCAGCAACACTCTGAGACGGGGCCTTTTCGGCCAGGCGCCTAATAAACAGTTATTCACTGGTATATTGCGATTGTAAACTTACCCACTTTCCTCCTTATGCTCCTTTATGCTCCTTTTCTTCTTCTGTATATTTTGTTTGGTCTTTTGTATTGTTGTATTCCTGAACAAATGTGATTCTTTCTTTCTTTTCTTTCTTTCTCCGAAAGGTTTCTTTTTAATATTATTTACTGTCGCACATAAAATAATGTAAAAATTCAAACATAGGCGACTACCCTATTTAATTACTGAATAGGATGAGTCAGAACGTATTTATAAGCAGTACATCCATATTTTATTTCTGCGAAGTGTTTCCGATCTACTTGTGTCGTACTGTTCTGTCGCGCGTCGTTGTTCGTAACGTCGTCGACCACGCGTGTGCGCGTGCGCCCTTGGCGCAACTTTTCGACAATGGCCCTACAGTGATTCGCACATATTTTTATGTTTCCGTTTTGGTTCGTGAGTATTTTATTTGTGTAACAAACGCGTCTGGTCATATCGTCCATATCGAGATTCACAGAAACAATGATAGTTAGGCGACATGATAATAATAATAAACGGTAATTTGACTTATGTAAATAAAAATTAAAATAGAAAAGAATACTTTTTTATTACACACCAGTTTAACATATTTGGTAAAGACTAGCTTTTGCCCGCGGCTCCGCCAGCGTGAATGTCGGTTTTCTGCTACATGAGAAATCCCAAAAAAAAAACAGATTTATATAAAAAACCTTAGAACCAGTTTTACTTGAGCTCTCGTACCTTAACAGCGGCTACTAATAAACGGGGATCAAGTTGTATCTTCAATTCTACTCGATCGATTTTGTTTCTTCAATTTCATTTCAAGTTTGTTATAAACATTTAACCAAACTCTACCCGTTGGTCCTTGCGTGAAGCCCGAACAAACAAAAATACAATCATCGCCGAATTATGTTTCAGAAGGTCTTAATTAGTCGATCTGAGTAGTTTGTTTTTTACTTAATGTTTGATTTTTGAAAATATGATGTTTAACAGCTTTATAATAGTACTAGCTATTGCTCGCGGCTCCACACGCGTTATTGTTGGATTTCCGCTACATGGGAAACTCCGACATAATCATAAATTTATATAAAAAGCCTAACAACCACTTTTACTCGACCTCTCGTAGGTTAACGGCGACTACTAAAACAGGGATCAAGCTATATCTTCAATTCTACTGAACCGATTTGGATGAAACATGCCGCAGTACTTAACTCGGAATAGTACCTTAAAGACTGTAATAGTTTAACCAAAATCTACCATCCAATTTTTTACGTGAGGCCCGAACAAAGAAACAAACAAATAAATAAACAAACAAACAAACATCAACGAATATGATTTCAGAGGCCCTTAATTAGTCGATCTGAGTAGTTTGTTTTTAAATATTTTTTATTTTTGAAAATTTGACATTTAACAATTTTATAATAGTAAATACAAGATCATATTACACTCACGTAAAGTGTACACAGGGTGGTCTCTTATCGCACACCGCGATTTCATCCAGACAACCTTTGTATAGATAAAATTGTATAGACATAAAATGGTGGCAGTCAGAATTCAGCAATTAAGTTTAAGCAGATTAAATAATGATTAGTGCGTGATGTATATTTATCCCTAGTTGTTACCCGCGGCTCTGCCCCCGTATATCATTCACCAACTCGGAAATATTTCTGCAGATCTTCGGGTTCATAATCAAAAATACTTTGTAATGTCATAACTTCATTCTTTTAACGGATTGCAATAAAATAGTCTAAATCCTATTCTAGACTATAGGAAATAAATGAACGAAAAACCCGTCAAAATTTGTTCAGTAGTTTCTGCGTGTTCTTATTTCAAAGAGACAGACAAAAATTTCGGCGGAGTTCCTGAACTGATTCATTCAAAGTGACCCCTGGGGAGAACGCAGACGTGCACAGGGTATCGTGGCTAATTATGAGCCCTCAACAATCCACCCAGAATGTAGGAAACTATCACTGAGTCATCATGAACCTTTAAGTTTAGGGAGAGATTTCACCTCTCTTTGTGTGTTCTACCGCTTACACAATGGGTTGTGTTCCGAGGAGTTGTTTGATATGATGCCCACAGCAACTTTCTACCACCGCACCGCTCGCCATCGGCAGGGAGTTCATCCTAACAAATTGGAACCTCAGTGGTCGCGTACAGTGCTGTTTCAGAGGAATTTCCTCCCGCGAACGCTCCAATTGTAAAATAAGCTTCCCTTGCTAAGCTTGAGGTTATCCCGAAAGATCACAGTATAGGGTTCTTCAAGAGGGGAGTGAGTAAATTTTTGAAGAGCCGGCAACGGCAACTCCTGATGTTGCAGGCCTTCATAGGCCGCAGTGACCGCTTACCATCAGGCGGGCCGTGAGCTTGTTTGCCACCATCGTAAATAAAAAAAAATATAAAAATAATCATCATCATTATACCAGCCCGCAGACGTCCACTGCTGGATATAGGCCTCCTATAATGATCAAAACACCGACAAGCTCTGAGCCCCCGATTGCCTTCACCTTCATCAAGTCATCGGTCCACCTAGTCGGGAGTTTACCCGCATTACGCTGTCCAGTTCGGGATAGGCCACTCCAGCACATTAGAATCCCAACCTCCATCGGTTCTACGAGCTCTATGCCCCGCCCACTGCCACGTTCGCTTTCCAATCGTTTGAGCCACATCGCCGACTCTCTTGCGGATTACCTCATTACGGATTGTATCAGTAAGTCAATCAGTCGTCAACATAAGCTAACAAGTGTTGGGGTACTGACTTCAGTACTACCCGAGGAGTGTTAAAGAGAGGTTTTAGTGTCATTATATAGTCCATCACATGTCGATTAAGCCCACCGCATAGTTTTTAGTCAATACGAAATCTGAAGCGCATCCCAAATGATAGCATATGCAAGTTTCACTGCTGCACAAAAAATCAACGGTATGTTAAACATGGTGGCCTAGTGACCACGCTTTTACAAGATTAATTTCTTTTGTCAGTTAATTTATCACTTAAAGATTTTTTTTACTTTTCAGTTTATATTTCTATAATATCATTTTAAATAAATATGCACAGTGCAATTGCACCACCATATCTAGCTATGAATCCTATTCATCCAAAGGTTGTCTGGAAGAGATCGCAACTGCGATAAGATTGCTTAATACACCGTTTTAAGGTCTTGGGTTTTTATGTATGTAAAACTTTTATATAGGTGTGCAATAAAAATGAGATATTCTTATTCTATATTTATAGAAAATGATACATTATAATAAAATGAAATACCATAATATATTTACACACACACACACACACATATACATACATAATATATAGATACAAAGGTATCTATGACCATAGATTGGAAAACTCGTAACAATAATCCCATTGCAAAAGTTTGAAAAAGTTCATCAACAATTTGAAATATTTGATTTTGAAAGCATCTAGTATTCCGAAATTGATTTCAACTGCATGTTTTCGTGTGGGTCGCAAACTCGTGGCCCACCAATTATGAGTTATTGAAACAGGTGATGGTGTTTCGCACCAAAGTTGGTCAGACGATAAACAACGAGTTTTATAGGTATTATTTTAAAGAAACAGCCTGGAATGGACCTCTCGACCTTGCGTGACCTAATCTGTGTGAATTGAACACTGAACGTTTACTTGGGTTGCCAAATTATGATGCCAATTTTGCCATTCATTTAATTAAATTTAGCCGTGTAATAGAAAGATGATTTAGATTACGGTAAAATTAGGGTTGCCATTTCAGTATTTGAGGTTTTCTGACAAAAAACTGTCATTTTAAGCGCTTTAAATATGTACCAACCCTCACTAGGCCAGTATGGCAGACTACAGCATAATCCCACTCCTAATCACGCAAGTCCGTGCCCCTGTATTCGGGACGAATATGTACTGGGGATGGGAATATGTTTGCTATCTCTATTAGTATCAGAATAGTAGGTATATCAAAATAATGATGAGTAACAGTAGCCACTTAACATCAGGAGTGCTTATTTGCTACATATGAAAACAATATGTGAAAATCAAGTGTACTGTGCAGCAATTAGTAAGGTCCGAATTCACCTTTGAGCTACCAGCATATGTGTATAAATTAATCCTAATGGACGGTAACCCTAATCAAAATAATTTAACTGTAACAAAGCTACCAAAGCTGTTAGCAGTTACTTTTGAGATTTGTTTTTGTGACAGTCTTAAAAGGTTTCTCTTTGGCTATTTTGAAAGCTGCCGACTCTATGGGAATGGGTCATGGAACTGGCAACCCAACTATTTTGCATGCCGCCGAGATGAATGAGTCATAACCTACAATTGGAGGCAATCAGCGCCGCGTTTTCTTGGTAACCCCATTTAGAGTGCAGTTACAGAAGATGACGGCATGCTTTAGTATTTAAGGGCCATCAAATAATTTATACATAGATATAATCGCGCCTTTTCCCCTGGCCCTCCGGCGGGGAATCGAACCCCGGCCTTCCGCGTCACCAACGGGGATACTGACCACTATATTACCAAAGAATTGGCGTGGGCAGAGACCACTTCTTTCCGTTTGCCACGAGCAGTGTCCAAGTGTGCAAGTGAACTATCCGTGGCCCACTTTTCGCCCCCGTGAGAATCGAGACGTATCAGGTGGGGAACCACGACTCTGCCATTTTATAAGGTTCAAAAGTGTTAAAGTTCTTCGTTGCGTTCCCACGAACAACAAGAGTAAAACAGGTCCACTCAAACAGGGCCCCACTTGCTTGGATAAGGCTAACCCCATCATCTTGGGTCCACCGGTCCATATATGCCAGCCATGTCCATATATATGCCAGTTTATATCCTTCTGTAATAATAGCGTCACTCTATCTTTCAATTACAATCATGTCTGTTTATTTTTTCTAATCATAACGTCACTCGATCTTCTTATAATAATGTCTTTTAGCTTGTGTGACATGAAAACCGGCACAGGGATTCATTAGAGTAATGGTATGAGATCACTACTACTTTGAAGTTAATTTTGAAATGTTTAAATCTACGTTTGTAAACTATAATTAATTATCGTTCGCTTTAAACGATGAAGGAAAACGTCGCGAGGCAACCTGCGCATCTTTACGTGTTAGAGATTGTCCTTTAACCATTTTAGAATTGCTCGTTTTTTTCTCACCCGGTGGGGTCATAACACGCGGTGATATGAACTAACGCTTGCAACATTCAAATGGGCATACTTTGTAGTGGTGTTATGTCGCGTATACATAAATACCTCAATACGTTTGACCGCTTTAAAATATGTTAATATCCCATTGTTAACCAGATAGTTGTTTAATGTGATAGCAATTAATGTTAGTGGTCGCTCCCACACGACTCACGATTCTTGTCGTGTAGCATTGCTAACTAGTGTAGTGGCAGCAAATACATGACTTATTTATTTATTTGTGTATTTATTCTTTATTGTACACAGACAAATAAAATTGAAAAAAAAATGAAAAAAAAATGTACAATGGTGAGCTTAACTCAAAATTGAGTTTTCTTCCAGCAAATCATAGAGTATAAAAATATTTGAGGTTAGAAGGAGGATAGGGTACTAGGTACAGAAGTATACTCATACATACATACTCGTATAAACAAATACTGAAACGAAACGATACGATTTTGAGAGATCCCGAACAGGATGAGGAAGCGAGTCCCGTAGGCGTACCGCACGCACAGTGAAAGACTCACTGTAACCATTAGATTTGTGGTGCGGGATACGCAAAAGAAGAGAAGAATTTAAGCAACACAACTTACTTTGGGGGATATAGAAGCAATGGCGTCGCTGTCCATTTTTTACAAAAATGGTACCGTGACGGTTAGGAGCAACACTGACACCGTCTGTACCAATCACGTTACGCTAAAGTCACGAATAGTAAGATGGAAGATGGAGAGATTTGTAAGGGAAACCGAAAGAGTAAGTAAATATCTTTAATTCTTTATTGTACAAATCACAAAAAATATGGTTATTAAAAATAAATGTACAAAGGCGAACTTAACCCACAATTGAATTATTAACCCACCCAAATATCATTACGTTTACGCACCCCTACTGCATGTACAGTGGCGCCTATGCTGTTGTACCCCTCACTCAACGCTGGACCGTTTGGTGAAACAAAAGTATATAAATAAAGGAAATATACATACATATGCTCACGGTGGTATCCCACAAGCGTAGACAGAGACACACCTCTGTCGTCTAATACAATTTCGTTCATCTTTTCATATATTTTCGTCAATTAAAGCTGCTACGAGCTTTACTTTTTTGAAACAAGTTGTTAATTTATTTATATAGGAAATAGTCGTTTGTGTAGTTTGTTGTAGACGGTGCCAGAGGGGATCAAGTAAATGAGTTTGTGTACCTGGAGACTATGATTTCAAGAAATGGAAGGTGTGATAGTGATATTGAAAGGAGAGTGACTGCGGGTAATAATGTGAATGGTGCCCTACACTCTATAGTGAGTAGTCAGTCAGTCTCACAAAATGCTCGTCTGCCTATTCACAATGGTGTATTGGTGCCTACACTTATGTACGGTAGTGAATCGTGGGTATGGCAAAAGAAGAACGAAAGTCGCGTGAATGCGGTGGAAATGCGTTCCCGGTGGAGTATCTGTAGAGTCACCCTGAGTGATCGATTGAGGGATAGCGTGATAAGGAATCGATGTAAGCTGAAGTATGTGTGGTGACAAGGATCGAGAAAAGAATGCTCCAATGGTTTGGTCATTTAGAAAGAATGAGTGAGACTGGATTGACGAAACGAATATACCGGGCAAATGTGAGTGGAAGTGTCGGGAGGGGGCGTTCAAGGAAAACTTACCTTGACCTTATCAAGTACTTGTTTCATAAAGGTCAAGTTCGTAGCACCCTTAATCGACGAAAGTGTTTGAAAAGATGTATGGATGTGGATGAGGCGATCTCTGCCTACCCTTATGGGATACCGGCGTGAGTATATGTATGTAAAAGTACATTAATGTTCTAGTGGTGCTAGATACGACTTGTGATCAAAAGATCGTGGGTTCAATCCCAGTCCCTTACCATTGGTTAATTTTAAACTATAGACACCAGTGTACTCATCGGAGGAGGAAATCTGCACGCACGCGTCGGTGTAACGCGTCGTCGGTGTCGGTGTAAGATACTGACCACTATACTACCAAAGATTCGGGGTGGGCAGAGATCACTTATTTCCACTTGCTATGAACGAAGTGGCTATCCGTATCTCACTCCCCCCCCCCCCCCCCCCCCCC
>WUAW01019842.1:15639-27227 GCA_017165845.1 Thaumetopoea pityocampa | reverse complement strand
CCATATTAATCCATACTATTGTTTTGTTATTCGTGTAACCCGAGAAACCGAATTTTCTTTTTCTTTCTTCAACTTTTTTAATTTACGTCGACTGTCGTCTGGCCCTGATAATTTTATTAATAGATAAACCCAAGTAGCGATAGATATAGTTGTATATTATATCAGTTAATAAGTTATGGCCGCGTTTTTGCCATTACTCTGTCTAATGCAGGGCAGGGCAGGCTGTAAAAACGGCAGGTGAGGTTTTCTTTGGCCCCAATATAGAAGGGGGCCTGTCCAACCCTATAACTAACCTAGCGAATGTACCCACCTGTCATTTTTGCAGACATGAATATTTCATGACGAATCTAAAACACACAACAACGGATTTAAATATAATTTATTATTTAACTAAGTGAGAATCGTTTCGTCTGTATTACTATTATAAAATTGTTAAATGTCAAATTTTCAAAAATCAAAGATATTTAAGAACAAACTACTCAGTTCGACTAATTAAGGGCTTCTGAAACCGAATCCGTCGATGTTTGTTTGTCCGGGATTCACGCAAAAACCAGCGGGTAAATTTTGATTAAACTGTTATACTCTTAAAGGTACTATTCCGACTTAAATACTGCGTCATGTTTCATCAAAATCGGTCTAGTAGAATTGAAAATATAGCTTGATCCCTGTTTTAGTAGCCGCCGTTAAGATACGAGAGGTCAAGTAATAAAATTGGTCAATTGGTTCTAAGGTTTTTTATATAAATCTACGATTGTGTCGGGATTTCCCATGTAACGGAAAACCAATATTCACGTGGGCGGAGCCGCGAACAAAAGCTAATCATACGATAAAATTGTAAAACGTCATTGTCTATACATTAAAAATATTTCCAAAAAATCTGATTCAAATCGACTAATTAAGGGCTTCTGAAACCGAAATCATATCTTGTTTTGTTCACCTCTATTTGTTTGTTTATTCGACCTTCACGCAATAACCAGATGGTAGATTTTGGTCACACTGTTGCAGTCTTAAGAGTACAGTTCCAATTTAATTACTGCAATAAGTTTAATTAAAATTGGTCAAATAGTACTGGAGATAAAGCCTGATCTGCGTTCCAGTAGCTGCCATTATAGTATAAGAGCTCTAGTTAAAATGGTTCTTTTACTTTTTTGTAAATCTATAAATATTTTAGCATTTTCTGTTTAGCGTGAAAACCAATATTTACGCGACCGGAGCCATGGTGAAACCTAATATAATACTTTACTAAAATATGTTAAACTGGTGTACAACAAGCGTGTTCTGTTCTACTAAAGTACTAAACCATGTAAATAATCTTATAACAATCTGATATATTACTAACTTTTGCCCGAGGCTCCGCCCGCGCGAATGCCGGTTTTCCACTACACGGGAAATCCCGACATAATCATAGATTAATATAAAAAATCTATGTACCAATTTTACTTGTCCGCTCATATCTAAGCGGCGGCTACTAAAACAGAGATCAAGCTGTATCTTCAATTCTACTGGATCGATTTTGATGAAACGTACCCTATTATTTAAGTCGCAGTAGTGCCTTTAAGTATGTAACAGTTTAACTAAAATCTACCCGCTAGTTTTTGCGTGAAGCCCGAATAAACAAACAAACAAACATCGACGGATTTGGTTTCAGAAGCCCTTAATTAGTCGATCTGAGTAGTTTGTTTTTAAATATATTTGATTTTTGAAAATTTGACATTTAACAATTATATAATAGTATAAAAGTTAAACTGGTGCGCAATAAGTGTGTTCTATTCTATACCATATGTCCCCAAACAGTCTTATAACAATCTTATATATTACTAGCTTTTGCCCATGACTCCGCCTGCATGAATGTTGGTCATCAGGTACATAGGAAACCCCGAATAAATCAGTATCATATAAAAAGCCCGTAACCACTTTTATTTGAGCTCTCGTATCTTAACGGCGGCTACTAAAACAGGGATCAAGCTGTATCTTCAATTCTACTGGACTGATTTCGATAAAACATGCCACAGTATTTAAGTCGGAATAGTACCTTTAAGACTGTAATAATTTAATCAAAATCTACCCACTGGTTTTTACGTGAAGCCCGAACAAATAAACAAATAAACATCGACGGATTTGATTTCAGAAGCCCTTAATTAGTCGATCTTGAGTAGTTTTTAAATATGTTTGATTTTTGAAATTTTTTCATTTAACAATTTTATAATAGTACTAGCTTATGCCCGCGGCTCCGCCCGCGTGAATGTCTGATTTTCGCTACATGAGAAATCCCAAATTAATCATAGATTTATATAAAAAAAACTTAGAACTAATTTTACTTGAGCTCTTGTACCTTAACAGTCGCTACTAAAATAAGGATCAAGCTGTATCTTCAATTCTACTAAACCGATTTTGATGAAACATATTGCAGTATTTAAGTCGGAATAGTAAATTTAAGACTAACGCTAAAATCTGCCTGCTGGTTTTTGCCTGAAGCCCGAACAAACTAATAAAAAAATATAATTTTTTTTTCTGAATCTATTGCATTGAAATAGTAGCAAACGAATTCATAATTGCAAGGTACGACCTCTTTTAAAGATATCCTTTGCTGATGGTTTCTGTGTATATATAATCAATAAGATTATTATTAAATATTAAAAAAAAATCGTAAAATCATCATCGAATATTTTTGTTGACACTACCAAATTAAACTACCAAACAGAAATTGGTTTCATGTAGAACATTCATTATAGTTCATTACGTTTGCTAGGTACATCGTGTCGCCTAAACTTACATACTCATTTGATACTTACATGTAATCGTTTTTTTTTTTTTTGGTACAGGCTTTATATTAGCTTGACTTGTTTCTATCTATGTAATGGAATCTTTGGACACGTTTTTCACCCACTTAAATCCATCGGATCGACTTGAAACTTTGCATACTTCTAAAGGACCGATGACAACACAATAATTTCATAAATTTTTTCAAAGATCCTGGCTAGAATCATCAGGATATAAAAAAACCGAACTAAAAAATGAAAAATAAATAATTGTTTAAAAACTAAAACAACGCGCTTCATAAGAAAACCGAACTAAAAATAAAAAAAATTGCAATTAAAAGCGCAGAATGCGCTATATCAATTAATATATTTGATAATAAACAGATTGCCAAAAGTCTCCAAGAAGAAAACGTAAAAGTCACAAAAAGCACCTCACGCTTTTGATTGTAAAATTATTTTTTATTTTTTAGTTCGGTTTTCTTATAAAGCATGTTGTTTTTGTTTTTTAAACTATTATTTTAGGTATAACAATGCTATCGTAAATCATATTGGCTGTAGATCATAATTTTATTGTATTAAAGAATACAATAAAATTATTATCTACAATTATGAGTGTAGAAAGCCATAATTACCTATATCCAAGCAAAAAAGTTTTACTTTTAATTTTAAATTATATTAATGTGGCGCATATTCCGGATATCTATAGTTATACATGTCTTATATTTTCTGAAATGCTAATATTTTGTGCAATATCGATATTTTAGAAGAAAAAGAAATTTTTATTTATAAAATATTTTACAAAAAGTTGAAAAAGGAAACAAAAAGGAGTTTGCAAGCTAAGGCCCCGGCGAGATTCGAACTCGCGATCTCCTGTTTACTAGACAGGCGCTTTAACCAACTAAGCCACGGCGCCGCTTGCGAAACGGGTCCAAATTATATGATGTGTTTTACGTAAATCTTATACTGTAACGATAATTTTTTTAAATTATTTATATGTATAAATAATTTAAAGATAAACAATATTTTCTTTTTACATTTATTATAATAAAAAACTATTACAAAAAAAATCATTAAATACAACTGAATAATATAAAAAATCTGAGCACAAAATTGTATAAAATGGTAATGCGCCATAATATAGTACCAGCCCCCCTAGCCAAGTTGACATTCGTCAATCGTTATCGCTAATAGAAAGGAAAAAATGTATTGGAATGACACTTCTATTCGATAAGTCACGTGTGACTTGGCGATTAGAAGTGTCATTCCAATACATTTTTTTTTTTTCATTTCTATTAGAGATAATGATTGTCGAATATCAACTTGACTAGAGGGCTAGTCTTTTACCGACGCTGGCTGCTTTGTTCTGTCGCGCAAACATCAATACAAAGCTTTTCATATAGCATTAAATAATTCTTGTTACGGTAACTCGGTATCTATCAGATAATTGTAATCTGCTGTTGCCTTGAACACTGAAACACTACTGTATCAGGGTTGTTGAACTTAAATGTTTGTATTTTGATATTTGAATGAGGCGGTTTCTGTGGAAATAGCGATGGTATAATTTTCTTACCACACTGAAAAAAATAAATGTTTGTAGTTGATTCTTTTCAACTCGGAATTAGGTACTATGAAACTAGAAATTTCTTGATACGTCCTCTCATTTGTTTGGTTTATAATACAAACATACTAATATTATAAAGAGGTAAAATTTGAATGTTTATAAATTTCTATGTGGGGAGTAATCTCCGGAACTAATGATTCCAATTCCAAAAAGTTTTTCACTGGTAAGTTTTTTTTCCTGAGTACTACAGGCTATAAATATAAGTTTTTATACCGTACATATTAGCCGAGCTATCACAATGTTTGTCTAGCAAGTCGAAAAGCAATACGTTTTCGAAGAAGTTTTAGCGCACGCACGGGAGGTATTTCGAGTGGATAGGATGTCCACGTGAGTGGAGCAGCGGGTAATAGCTAATAATACATATCAGCTATAGTCCATAATAATAGCGTCACTCCATCTCTCCCCGTCGTTACTGTGAGAACCGGCTGAGGGTTGCGCCAAGGTTCCTCGCCGAGAAGCGCTCGAAAGAGCGAGACACCGAGAGGCACCGGTAGGTCATCCACAGTGGATCCCGGAGCCCCTCAACATGTCGATGAAGGCCGCCGCAGAGTGTTTAGACAGTGGGAGTCTGACACGCCCCGCAAGCCGCCCTCGCGACTTTCGGAAGTCCTGTGTAGGATTCACTCTGCGTTAAAAAAAGAAGGGTTGTGCCAAGGTAATGGGCGGCAACGTTATCATGTTATTCAATCAAAATCTACTGTAATCTCCAAGACGCTTGCCAAGCGTGGAGATTATGGCAAATCCCTCTTTTTAGGAGACCCATGCCCAGCAGTGGGCTCCTACGGGCTGATGATTATGATGATTACGGTGCTGATAGTCCGTGCTGATGATTATGATGATTACTATGCTAATAGTTCAACCTCTAACTGGCAAATATCGGTTGCTATTTTGGTGTATAATATAGACGCAGACTGAACTTAGCCCAAAACATACGCAGTACAATACAACTGATTGGCTCTGTGGTAGTGACCCTGTCTTCTGGGCCAATGGGTTTGAATCCCGGTGGGCTAATTGTACAGCGGCAGGCTAATTGCACAGCGGCAGGCTAATTGCACGGCGGCAGGCTCCACACGCTGTTAAGAGATTTTCTCAAGCATACAAGTTTCTTCACGAGGTTTTCCTTTACCATGTGAAGCGTCTGATAATCTGTCTATCTATATATTATTATAAAATTGTTAAATGTCAAATTTTCAAAAATCAAAGATATTGAGAAATAGACTTCTCAGATCGACTAATTAAGGGCTTCTGTAACTAAATCTGTCGATGTTTGCTTGTTTCTTTGTTCGGGCTTCGCTCAAAAACTGCGGGTAGATTTTGGTTAAACTGTTATACTCTTAAAGGTACTATTCCGACTTAAATACTGCGGTATGTTTCACCAAAATTGGTCCAGTAGAATTAAAGATACAGCTTGATCCCTGTTTTAGTAGCCGCCGTTAAGGCACGAGAGGTCAAGTAAAATGGTTCTAAGGTTTTTTTTATATAAATTTATGGTTGTGTCGGGATTTCCCATGTAGCGGAAAACCGACATTCACGCGGGCGGAGCCGCGAGCAAAAGCTAGTTAATAGTTGTTACGGGCATGATTTCGAAAAGTCAGAGCCGCGTGTCCTATAGTCGAACTTGGAATGTAAGACTTGGCATGCATGCTCACGCCACTAAACTATCACTGCTTCTATATATTTATAAATGTAGGTATTAGTATTTACTCGACTATGGCAAAGCAAAAAGATGAGTTATTGTTTCGACTGGTATGTACATATGTATATAAATAAATAAAGGTTATGATCTCTTACGTAGTTGGCATACGACCACGGCTATCCTCTGAACACTACTGTAAATATGTGTTAAATACATTAAAATATACTACGTGTAAGTTGTTTATTTAATAGACGATAAATATTGAACAGTTTGTACATAACAATTTCAGATGAGAATATTTTCATGTTTCATACTTTTTAGAGCGTGATTTTTCAATAGTCGGGTTTTAGTTTTTGAACTTACTTTTTTATCTGTATATGTACTATCGACAAACTTAAAGTATGTACAACTTCGAAACCTTTTCGCTTGCAAATACTAATCATATTGAGACGAATTGTTATATTATAACTGTCGGTCGCCACACGAAATGCAATCTTATGGTGATCATGCAACTAGTTTGTTGATAGTGTGTATATCGTTGTCTGGTACCCAAGATATAGGGAATCCTAGTTGAGACTAGATCAATGCGTGTGAAATATGTTCAGAATATTATTATTATTCTTGTAAAACCACTATCTGGCTCCTTTTTTACAAGGAAAGACGGCAGAAAAGACCCTTTTGAAAAAAAAAACTAGTGAAAATAGACTACGTTTTTTAATATGACAAAAAGTGTGTAAAGTCTACGTGTAGCGACCCACTTCGCTACATAGTACCACAACATGGCGCAGTTCTGGAGTGATGACATTGGTCTGAACCATGCTAACAAAGTTTGATAGCGACTTAGCGTATATACATACAACGTCCTGACATTAACCATTGGGGCAGTGGCAGACCCCATCAGACATAACACCCCTCTAGCCGGAAGGTCTTCCCCTTTTCGATACTGCCACTTCTGCCACACCTCAACCTATAGATAGTGAAATCATTACGTGATCAGTCTTCAACAACTTAATCGTTGGTCAACAATTCGCTACATACGGTTTCTCCTTATTGAATCAATTTTCTTTTAATTTAAAAATCTTGGATACCAAGCCATGAAATACAGAGTAATAAATTTTTTAGTCAAAATCATCTGTCAGTTTTACAATGACATTGAAATATAATTTTCAAATTTTAAAAATTTTGGCGTTCGAATAACCCTACGGTGGAACAGAAGTCGTAAGAGGCCCCTTTCTAACCCCCGGTTAAGCGATTTCATTGTTTTCCAAAACAATGACCGTTCTTGAACTATTGGCATTTGAAATAAATTTAGTTGGCATTTAATTGAAGTTATTTGCAACTAAAGAATACTCTTATGCTTGATTCATCATTATCATCATATCAGCTTAGACACATCCGCTGTTAGACCACTTAATTAATCAATTAATTTTCCGTCGAGTTATTAATAAGTCACATTTTTTTAATGATAGCCACACATGCCGCCTGCGCCTCAGTTCACATATTCGAGGGTTGATACGCGCTATGCACCGGCTTGGTGTTGCCATTTCAGCGATGTAGGATTCCACCGTCCATTAATTTTAAACTAGTTTTAAAATCCTTAGAGTTAAACAGTAAATCTGATTGAAAAAATGAAGATCTATACTACTGTGGGTTCCATACAACACAAACTTTTTTAAATGTTTATTTCATCAATCTTTCATTTTAAAGATTTTGTTTAAGTTCTTCGTAAAATATTGTAATTATCTTTAGCCAATGTGGCCATGTGAATATGCCAATGTCATATTTATTCATTTTTGATCGTTATGTCTTCTGTTCTGCACGATAGTAAAAAATTGTTAAAATACAATTGTGTCAAATTCATATCTTCAGTCATCTCTAATGAGATGACTGAAGATATAACCTGATCTTTCAGTGAGATCATTTCAGTGGCCACCACTATGGTACGAGAGCTCAAGTAAAAATCGTGCTTGGATTTTTTTGTAAATCGGAAAATCGAAAAATTTCGGAATTTTCGATTTACCGCGAAAACCGACATTCACGCGGGCGGAGCCGCGGGCAAAACCTAGTGTGTTTTAAAATTATCTCAAAATACATAAAAATAAGGCTAAGGCCTTCGCTCGGGTTTGGCACAGAGCGCTTCTTTCAAAGCTTCCTTCCTATGGGCTCCCCGAGAAATTATACTATTGGATTACCAGTTTCCTCACGAAGCGAAGCATTAAAATTGTAGTTAACGGTGCATGCTCAGACCTCAAACCCCTGAAGTTTCCCCACGATGCGTGCTATCTCCTACCTTATTTCTTTTGCATATCAATGATATGTTACAAATTAGTAATATTTATTGTTTATCAGACGACAGCGCAGGCGATGCCTTATATACCTGCCGCGCTGTAAGTTCTCGGGAGTACGTCAATGAGTGTCGGAGTAAACTTGTGTCTGAAATTGAGACTTTCCTGGATCAAGTCTCGGATTGGGGCCGACTAAACTTAGTCCAATTTAACCCTAAGAAGACAGGTATGCGCATTCACCACCATAAAGAATCGCCCCGTTTCGATGACACTCCTCTTGCTGCCACTTCAAACATCGGGATCCTTGGATTTAATGTAACGAGCGACGTTCAGTTCCGCGACCGTCTGGTTGGAAAGGCCAAGCTGCCCTCTTAAAAACTTGGTGTGCTCGGAAGAATTAGGCGTCATATACGTATCAGCCCATCATCATTATTATCAGCCCATCTCCTTCTATTTTACAAGGCACAAATCACCCCTCACACGGAATACTGTTCTCATCTTTGAGGTGGAGCTCCCCAATACCAGCTTCCACCTTTTGACCATCTTCAACGAAGATCAGTTCGAATCGTCGACAGCCAAGCTATCTTCGGCTTAAATCGGCTAGATCTGTTGTCCCTGCGGAGAGATATGGCATCTCTGTGTATTTTCTATCGTATCTATCATGGGGAGAGTTCCGAGGAATTGTTTGAACTAATTCCAGCCGCTGAATTCCATCACCGCACATCTCTCCAAAATCTAAAATTTCACTGTCATCACTTGGATAGTTGACGATCTACCACTGTGCGATCCTCGCGCAATTTCTTTTCTTAAATGCCGGCAACGTACCTGCGATCCATCTGGTGTTGCGGGTGTCTATGGACAGCGGTGATCACTTACTAACAGGTGACCTGCTTGCCCGTTTGCCCCCTCTTATATAAAAAAATATATAAACGAAATACAATGTTTAAAAAAAACTAAACTTTGTATCGTCAGAACGCAAGCGATTTGTTGGCAAACTTAGTTAACAAAGTACACACATAAATAAACAGATTAGGTTATGTTAGATTAGCGAGACCGCGTCGCGTCCAACGCGCTCCCATAGACTCAGAAGGGCTTCATAGAGAAGTTAGTTGGAAAAAAGTACGAAAAAACATTTCCGTGATTGTTTATTAAGAGAAAGTTCTAATACCCCAATGTTTTTTGTATGCTCGTCGAAAACTTAACATGGCGATGTTTTTAATAAAGGTCTTATTGTTTACGTGATGTCGTTAAATAATATTGTACTCCATTTGGAATGGCAAACAGGTAAAAGAGCTTGTACTAGCAAGAAAATTATTCCTATTGTTTATCTTTTATATTGTTTATATTTATTAATATATTGTATAATAAATATAGGAATGAGTTTGGCGCCAACCCGAGTGAAGCATCACTTGAAGATTTATTTTAACGTTTTATATTAGTTTATTGTGATGTTTAATACATAAATTTGGTGTTGTTTTGTGTATTAATCGTCAACAATCGTGAACAATATTGAAACATTGGAATAAATCTGTGATCAACATAGCAGAGTGACCGTATTTTTTCAAGGCAATAGACCTGCAGAATTTTGCGTGATCAAAGTGGATTGACTTCAAAATTTCCAAGAAGCAATAAAATGTGATACACTGATATTTTATTATTAAATTAAAGAATATAACTTCAAAAATATATATTCTCGACATTGGCAAAAATGGCGCGAATTTGCAGCCGATTGCCATTATGAAAAAAAGAAGAAGAAGATAATATATGAATAAAAGTACAGCCATAGAAATTGCTCACGTGTAATATTACTTCCTCAATATTTTTAAGTGTCAAGCGAGCGTAGGTTTGTCTAATTAGAGGTTATCTGGCGGGGGAAGTTGTTTGTTATGGGTCCCGTAATGAGCAGTGTTATGGGTTGTTTATGCTCAAACAGGTCGATGCGCTCAGTTAAATAACTGTAGGTTTTTTATTTATTTATCGTTCAACCAAAATACATCACTTATAAAATCATTACACTTAACGCCAATTAACTGCGTGGTTTATCTAGGCCCTTAGTTCCCAAAGTAGTCCAGGTGGACCCCTAGGATCCACGGGAGACTCGACGGGGGGGTCTACGTTGGCGTACGCAAATTTTCATAGTTAGATCTAATCTTCGCATGTTTTGTCGAGTTTTGGGAATATGGTAGAAATGTAGCTGCAAGGGGTCCACCGGAACCAACTAATATATAATACAACTGTAATTTTTAATTTAGATTTAGTCGTCTTTTTCCATAAAAGATTTTACGTCGTATGTTTAGTAATCTATTTATACAATGTCTCGTTTGTGGATTTTGCTACCGGTGATGTATTAAATACATGTAAATTTTAGTAATGTGTACTGTACTTACAAAAGTAAAACCATACAAATGGTTTTGTACCGTATGCTCGAGACTGTCATTACGGATCCTGTCTCGCAGGGGAATTCCGAGCATAGCTCTTTCCATTTTCGCATGGCCTTACAGATTCATGGGTCATAACTGGCAATACGCACTGATTGAATACCTAGTCTTAAAGCATTGCGGTATATTTAACGAGAAGATGTCACGCAGTTTCCCGAACGCTTCATAATACGTGCAGCCAAAGACTGGAATAGTGTTCCTGCGTCAGTATTTCCATCCGTACGTCTTGCTACCTTAGGTTACGTCGCCACTTACCATCAGGTGGGATTGTAGTCAAGTGCTAGCTTAAATATGATAAAAAAAAAAAACGAAACGCAAGATACGAATAATACCGTGTGGGTAGTAACTAGTCCCCATAGTTGGCAAGCGTCTCGAAGGAGTCAATTTTTCTTAATCTCAGAATAACACTGCATCTGCTTACCCTTGTTCATACCTCAGCTAATTCTTGCAGCATCTACAGGAATTGTTGAAGTATCTCTTATATAATATCGGCGCAACGTAAGATATCATTTATGAAGTTTAATAAAAACCAGACAGACACACAGACAACATTTTACCCGAAACGCATACACCGTTTGCGATCTATCGTGGGCAATAAATAAGTTAAATATTATAATATGTTAAAATTAATACATTGTTTAAAGCGGAGCAACTGTAAAAGCTTTGCCCGTTAAGTCGGCGACGACTGTGAACCTTTACAGGTAGATGTGTAGGGTAACTCTGCGCCATCGTAATATACAGGATAGTCCCGTGGAAAATTATATTCGTTCTCCTGTCACGTAGTTAACGGAAACAAAGACTTAAGTGATTTGGAAAGAGGTCACGTAAATGCTGTTGAGGTGTCGTGCT
>WUAW01019841.1:471-15169 GCA_017165845.1 Thaumetopoea pityocampa | reverse complement strand
GTCAACTGACAAGATGATCAAATGAAAGCAGTTGAACATGCTTTGTGCAACCCAATTCACACTTAACAAGAGATTTGACAGCAGATTAGTTAATTTTTGTATTGATCACGCTTTCAGAAACCGGGTGTAAGTGTTTCATTTTTGACATCCTGAATAGTCTTTTCTAAGTCTTCTAATTTGCATATAGTCTCAGTCTTCCTTTGGTAATTAAGCGGCATCTGAAATATAATTAACTAAGTTTAAGTATATTTTAAATTAACAAACAATTTCATATAAATATAGGGCAGAAAACAAGGAATATAAACTATATTTAGATTGTATAGGGGTAATTACGAACGGTCGGGATTACCCCACTAAAACTCTCCGCCATTAGCCGATACATACAGTAACACAAAACTATATTTTTATATGAAGTTAGAATCGCGTGGTGCACGCGGCTAGTCCCTAAAAACATTGTTAATGTATCACACGTTAATTCGAAAAACTAATGCAAAATTTCTACGTTATACCTTAAATATTATACACATATTAAATTTTAATCAACAATTATGTGAAATTGTTGAAAAATATTTAAGTAAACATACCTTCTAACACGAGTGCGTCATCACTTCACAACTTGTTGCTCGGCACTTCACTCGGGATCGAGTCACGATTGCATTACTCAAAATATCTTCCATCCATTTCTAATATAGTCAAACATACATGTCCGCGATTACCCCGCGTCCGTGATTCCCCCACTTTCCCCTATGTTTGTTACAAACATACATAATTTTATATTCCGCAAAATTCTTATAAATTTTATATTGTTGTATGTAACCATGTAACTATAACGCACGTATCACAAATTCACAAAGCACTGAGTCACCTTATCCTTAAAAAGAATTTCCTGTTACAGTTACTGCTATACTATAAGATTTTTAGGATATTTGAGACAAAATAATTTTATGTGTCTGTATTTTTCTCTTCCTACTACCATTATTATATCCGATTCCCAGATTTTCCCTGATAGGCAGGCTTTTGCTAGGGATCGCCTTTGTTTACTCCACTTTATCCTATCGTCACCATCATCAGTGGTGAGTTCGTTGACTTCTATCTAGGCTATAGCTATCTTGACTCACAGGCATCCAGCTGACATTTTCAATGCCGCATTAAAGTCGTACCCAAAGATAAAAATATCAAGCTAACTCCTACCGACGCATTCTCTCGGTTGGCGTTTAATGTATAATATAACAACCTCATCTTCATCTCATCATCTATTTTATTTAAATACTTAATTTTATATTTATATTAAAGTTCGCTCCTACTTAGGATACGAATCTAGAACCGATTTGCCCATAAAGCAACGTCACAACCAAGCCAATTTAACGTCAATATACACTGATCTAGCACCAAATTAGGATGTCTATTTCAATGTCCTGTTTTTCTGGATTCAATGTTCTCTTAATTTCAAAAGTTTGGTGTTGTAAAAATTTACACAGAAATGATGAACTAGTGCGTCATGCAGATAAAGGATCTGTCGAGATTATAATTTTATGGCGGATTAGGGATCGTCTCGTTAAAATGATAACATAAGAAAAAGAAGTACCTATCTCGTGTAATCAACATGGGTGGTTATGATTTATTACTCCAGAATAACTCGAACAAGTCATGACACCAACACGGCTTTGTATTCCGCTAACAAATGTCAGCATTTTCGCTTTTTGGAGGCCATGAACCTGGCGGGTTGGCGGCCGGCATCCAGCCAGTCCTTTATGTGGACGTATTTTAATAAACTGTCATCATTGTCAACTTTGTGCGGTGAAATTCGGATGTTTATACGGTTCTCGGGATTATTTCGTAGTTCATTTTTGATTTTGTTGTTACTTGGTTTCTGTTAAGTTTTCCTTCTTGTGATAAATTAGGTTGACTGGTAGAAAATGCCTAAGGCATTAAGTCCGCCTGTACATGTTTTATGTATGAAGTGTAAATAAATAAATAAATATTTGTTTTGGTTTAGTTTTAACACGTTGGTTGATATAAATGTTAAATGTGTTATATTAATTAGATACTACTAACATTTAAACAGAGTTATGAAATAAAATATTTTTTCTCTAATTTAAAATTGTTTTATTTTTATCGTCCTACTTTTCACATAAACAATACGTACGTACACTACTAGTCAGATATAGGTACTATATAATATACCATTTATAATATAACAAGGCACCTATCTAACAAGGTGCCTGCCTACTCAATCAGTAAATAGCTGCTCAATCACCAAATCAGAAGTCTATACGGCAGCATTTTCCATACATACAATATTTACGGCAGTGTTACAGCTCTTTTATAGTTATAAATTAATTTTTCGACTAACTAAACGGATACCTCTTATTGAAAGATACATGTATACGAATATATATACACTTCAATAAAATTATATGTAGTTATTTGAATACCTGTCATGGTACAAATTGTTTAACACAAAGTATATAGACTAGCTTGGTACATTCCCTGGTACACATGTAGGTATACCGGTGTGTTCCCGCGGTCGGGCGCAAGGCATCTAGTGTCTTAGCCGTGCAGTTTTAGTGGGTACAAATCCCACATAACCGTTGTGCCTTGCCCTCGAAACAACGGTGTGCGTGAGGGGTTTCTGCAGGGGAAAAAGGCTGCTACACATGTGTACTGCAACAGCGGCAGCTCAAGACACAATTTCAAATGTTGCAGTCACACTTATGTACAAGTCTTTATTTGTGTATAAGATTCAAATTATTTTTTATTTAAAATAGAGAAATTAACGAAATTAGTTCAAATAAAATGTTCGAAATTATTTTTTAATAGCTAAATTACCTCAATTTCATAAAAAAAAGATGTCAATTGTTGACACGGCAAATCTCAAATCGACATCTCGAGTCCACAATCACAGCGCCAGTGCACAAGTTCACTCGTGGTGCGGCTGTTCTTACAAGTCGACGGCTAGCCAACCAGGCTTCCGTTTGCTAGGCGTTTTATGGAGCAAGTTTTTTATTTTTAATCATATTATGATTTTGGTGCCACTTGAAACTGCCGCCTGGGGCGGGTGCCCCGCCCCGGTGTGCCCCCCTCCCCTGATCCGGGGCTGGTGAAATTCTTATTTCGGATTTCTGTACGAGCATAACAAAAGATAATGCTGCGTGCCTCTATAAAACAAGAAAAAAATATATTTCAGGTATAACTTCTTAAGAATTTGTGAACCATTATGTTAAACTAACACGCGTATCAATAGTCGACATTTAGTAATCAATAAATAGCTGTCGTATGTCTGCAATTTGGATTTATTGATACTTGTATTTTAATAAGCCCTAGTGGGCTAACTCACATCTATCGCTTAAAAAACGTATGCAACATCATTTTAAAGAATGTTTGCAAAATTCATCAGCTTTTATAAGTTACGTTATAAGGCAGCGAACGTTTGCAATCTCGTATATTGCAGGCTATATAAACTTGCAATACATATGCGCAAATTTCATCAATTGAAACTTACACAGTGACCATCTCGGTATGACATCTAGCATTCGATTTTAGAATGAATCGTTTTCTGTGTTTATAATAAAGTATAATTTCCTGGATGCTTAAAAAAATTATTACACAACAATTAGACGGTCGAAAAAAAACAAATAGTACGTGAGCGAAAAAAACAAATAGTAGGTGGTCGAAAAAAAAAACAAATAGTAGGTGGTCGAAAAAAAACAAATAGTAGGTGGTCGAAAAAAAAAAACAAATAGTAGGTGGTCGAAAAAAAAAACAAATAGTAGGTGGTCGAAAAAAAAAACAAATAGTAGGTGGTCGAAAAAAACAAATAGTAGGTGGTCGAAAAAAACAAGTAGTAGGTGGTCGAAAAAACAAGTAGTAGGTGGTCGAAAAAACTAGTAGGTGGTCGAAAAAAAAAACAAATAGTATGTAGTCGAAAAATAAATAGTAGGTGGTCGAAAAAAACCAGTAGTAGGTGGTTGTAAAAAACCTTTATGACAATACAACATCTAACCGCGCATCGAATCGATGTTGTAAGTGCTTTTTCAAAGACTTGGAAAGGGCTCCAGGGCGTTGAAAATAAAACAAGTATTTTATTAAACTAGGTTTATATTTACAATAACAGTCTTTACTTATCGTATGCCCTACACCCCGCCCCCAGGCCGCAAGGATATTCGGGCTGTCCACACATCACGGCGAAGTAAATAAGTGCCATAAATTCAACGTGAAAAATATTCACAATGCGACTAGCCCACTAAGAATGTCACATCCGTTAGGGGGTTCGGTCGCACGTAGCATAGGCGAGGACCTCTGACCATCGCACTAGCGTAACACATAGGGTCCCTTGCAGACCCTGCATTTTATGTGGCACTGAGGACCTGCCGTCTTAGTGAGACTTGTGCCCGTCGACTATCCAGTACTGCGGCCAGTTACACCCCAAAATGAAGAGACCATGTACAATCCGCTTACGAGTATCTTGTACCAGGTAGTATTTTATTATGCATATAATAAAGATTTATTTCATTCATCAGTGAAGAGTTTTATACGCGAATTTGAACGCTATAGGAGAACAAATAGTAACTATATTATACAAATTATATCTATTAAAAACTTACTACAAATTATCATCGAATTTCAGAATCTATTTCTATATTACAAAGTTACTTATTGACACAAACATAATTATTTAAAGACAATTAAAGCCTCGTGCTGATTACGCTTAGAGTCAAATCGAATCGCGTTAATTTGTCTTCATTCGCTAACAGCATCCAGTAGCGACCAACCGTAGCGCCCAGATGCCTCTCGCACAGATCGGCACGCGTCTTGACTAGACTCCAAACGATTCCAGCCTTAAAATGACCAAGCACGCTTATATTATCATTTTCAGATTAACCGATACCGACACTATATCGATAATATAACAATTTTCACCATGTCATCTTTGTCGGACGACGATTACAACAAATTTATCGTGTCGTTATCGGTTAATGTGAAAACACTAAATCAAAAAAGACTACCCCAATCACGCTCTTGAAAATATGGCTCCTGCTCATGATCGGCCAAATCACAGGCCTATCACATAGGCGACCGATACAATCCTGTAGAGAGGACGTACCGACTATAGCCCATAATCGTCCTCATCGATTAGTTATAGTTTCCAGATTTAGTTTTATCTAAAGAAAATTCATGTGAATTTCGTGCACATACTACACTGATGATCTCGTGATCACTGAAAAATCATTGTGCGATCACATTATTGTTAATGTGATCGTACAATGTTTGAAATGATGGCCGATCATGATGGCGCTGAT
Organism: Thaumetopoea pityocampa; assembly: GCA_017165845.1. Classification (NCBI taxonomy): domain Eukaryota; kingdom Metazoa; phylum Arthropoda; class Insecta; order Lepidoptera; family Notodontidae; genus Thaumetopoea; species Thaumetopoea pityocampa. The sequence continues at coordinate 9,869 of WUAW01019841.1, read as the reverse complement.
GGGCGACTGTGAACAGAAACTAAAATACAGTGCCCTAGTAATCGATATTCGCTGTCTGCATACGAATGACATATTTATAACCAATCAATGTAATTAAATTAAATGCTAAAACGTTCATATTATTGAAGTGAAACCTCTTACATTATCATCCCCAGTCCATATTCCTCCCACTACAGGGGCGGCACGGACCTCCCCTGATCAGAAGAGGGATTAAGTCATAGTCCTACCACGCTGTCTTAGTGCGGGTTGGTGGATTTCTTTAGACACGGTAAAATCTCAAACGCCGCGGTTACGTGTGTACAGTACAACATGAGACAGAAGTTCCAACGATGTACGCACACCTTCATAAAGTTCAGACGCCGCTTCCGACTCATGCGGCATCTAAAGAAGTTTCACTTCTTACGCGGATACACTAATACACACATCAAGTTTTTATTATTTCACTTATCAACAATACCGTTTAAGTAAATATACACCGTAAAAATAGTCTCACGTTAATTTTACATCGCAAATGTGGGTAGTTACATATTGTCGATCACAGTAACTTACATACCACAGATAACAGACATTTGTTATAATTTTTATATTTTCAAACAAAACTAAATATCATAACTTTAGACAAATTTACATTGTTGTCTTTGTATAAATTTCATTCGTAGTTTGAAGGCGGCAAAATGTATCCGGTAGATATTTATGTTTAAATCTATTAAATGACCTACGTTTTAAACAAATAAGGGTTATTATATTGTAGTACGGCCATTTTAATGGGCCACATTTGACATTCCATCAAAATAAACTTGCAAAGAACTCACAGAATATTATTATTTCTTTCGAAATTAGAATGACACAATTGGACAATTTTTTTCAGTTACTAAACATAATATTTATTTTAATAATGTAAAAGAAGAAAATTTTTCGAATTGCTTTGACTAATAAACGTTTCTAAACATATGGACTGACAGATGTCAAACGTGACCTATTAAATTAGCCCTACTTTAGTTAAATTTTTAACCATTACAGCATTTGACATAATTCGTGAAACATATTCGGTGTTTTGCTAACACTATTTTTAAGAGCCATCATCCACTATTGCGACTTTGGTTCCATTGTTTTTTAAACAGATGAGCTGTTAATTTGTACAGAGCGATATACATCACGTGACGTATCGCACCAGTGGGCGATGGCTGTAATAATTGAGGGTATTGAAATTAGAACTGAAACACCTTAGCATTAGACTCACGTAAACACAGCGATGCACAGAAACAGAAAATAAATTTATGTGCTAATATAACATTGCTAAATCGCTGCAAGTTACGTATTACAACCGTAAAGCACAACATACACATTTAGATTTGATTCATTTAAAACTTACGGTCGAAAATGAAAATCGAGATATTCTAGACACAGTACACAGAAACAATTTGATTTTATAAATATATATATATACAATTAAAAAAATGTACAAAGTGCACAGCAACAATCTGCGGCTAGGAGCAAGGACACAATAGGCTCTTAGCGTTGTTTGACGCGCGTTGAGAGCAACACACAGCGTCAGATTAGCGTTAAACTGATCCATTCCTCACAAAAACGCGCAATCAAATTTATAGTAACGCACGTATAGTGCGAGTGGCAAATCAATTATCAACATGCGCTACAAGGAAAATCTTAAAGCACATGATTTGAATGTATGCTTGGACCATGTCGAAACTCACAACGCGTATTTTCAAAACACGCCTCAAACCCCACCGCCACTAAAAGTAATGGCTGCCGTCTTAGTGCTGACCGTATCGTAATCTTCGCTCCACATTATCGATACGAATGCGATACAGTAACAATAAAGTTACGGTTTCCTAGGAGAGCGGTGCCGCCGCATAGCAGTCGTAATGTAGCGTCAAAAAAACATAATTAAAACATTGTCTATAAAAACAAAATGGCGCGGTTCCCTGGAGCCAGGTTTAAAACCGTAACGTCAAATGGCGGTGCCGTCATTTGCATGACGGCCGTCCGTACGGTGCTAAACAATGTCTGCGTTTTAATTCTGGGTAAAGTATGTCACAAGTGGAGCAGTAAGAATCACCAAATCTTACAGATTTTGTGATTCATGAAGACTATATTCCCTACTATTTCATCACCGCAGTGTAGACGGTGACGAACTAACATTTGAAGTACATCTTAGGTAATACGAATAAAGCGCTCCCTACACGGTTGTTTTCATCTTCCAATGTTTGTTCATCTTCTAAATACACTATTAAGGCTAAAACAAGGTCGTCCAGTTTCCTTCTATAGACATGTTTCTATTTAAAAAGTGAAAAGACGATGGTTAAGCTGTGTTAACTGTGGATGGAACACGTTTCGACGGCGTTATAAGACGTTATGCATTAACCGTTTATATGGGCGCTTTGTGACGCCACCGATCTCCTGGGAAACTTTAGTTAAACACCGTAGGAATGGGTTTTCCCGGAACGCCATTTATTTATTAACAAATTTTCCCGCGCAAACGCGTGACTAGATATGTAGACAATTCTCCACACCACACGCAGGAGCATGGTTGGCTTCTCAACATTATCACATCACGTATCATCGCGTGATTGATAGCGAGTGTTGAATTTTATACGACGTTGAAGAAATATCGCGTACTTTAAAAAAATTACACAAATACAATTGTTAGTTTTGAAAATCGGAACTTAGTTTAATTGACCTGTCAGTAACACTGTATGCGATGCTAAATTAACTACTCTTGCACAGTTAAAGAATGGGGTTAGAAATGGCGGCTCATCGAGCCGGTACTCTCAAAAGTTAACACAACGCGTGAAGACGTTTTGTGTATATTACAGGCGCGTGTGAATATATATAGCGACGGTGTCAGAGCGAGAGGTGAATAGAGGCGACGCCATTTCTAATTTCTTTACTACGCAAATAGTACATATATAATAAAACCACTTGTCTTTTTAAAATTACAATATTAGTTCAATTACACAGTCTATGTACTGCACTACAAATTGAAATATTGAGGCTCCGATGTATAAACTGACGTTCTTCTCAAGAAGAAATCATTATTAATTCTGAATTATTAATGATTTCTTTAAATCTTTTGAATTACTTTCAAAAGCATTAACTCAAACCAAAATAATTCTAATTTTTACAGGTCATGGAATTTCTTTTCTGGGGTTTCAGGCTGGCGGCTAAGAATGCATTATGTTGTTTGCCGGTTCAGTTTCCAACATTATTCACACATCTTCATCTTTTTTATTAATATTCTCCAAATTAGTATTTCCAATAAATGCTAAGTTTCCAGTTTATTTCCTCCATATTTCTTCATATTCAGAGAAACTTATGAGTTAATTGTGAAGTCCCACATATTAACATAGTTTACATCATATACTCTTCTTGTTTGTATATTTCAACCATTCAAAACTGATGTATCAATATTCATATATCGTTGAATACTAACATAAAGATGTCCGGAGCATTTTTACGAGCGCAAAGATCAATAGCACTCATTAGTAAATCAAATAATAGACCTAACTATTATGTACAGACACCACCCTACTCCTAAGGGGCTCTTTTCACTTAACAAAGGCTTCTGGAGGGATTTTTCCTTCGGAATTAAGTTGGTTGAATACGAACATCGCCCGTTGGAAGTCCCATCCAGTCTCGTTTAGACAACTGTAATAGAAAACATAAATTATTTTACACTCTGAACTACTAACTCAGAATAGTATTATAGCATAATGAATGAGTCGCTTCAGTTTGACAAGCAAGCAAGCTGCGCATAAACCGTAGATATTCAAAAAGTTACGATATTAATATATGGAATATATGGAATTTTTATCGTATTTATCACTGATATGACACAGTCTGCGTTAACCTATTTCGACTTATACGTGGCAAAGAAACAAAATTTAGTTTGAGAAAAATGCCCTCCAATGAGGCTGAGATGCTTGCTATTGCTGTGCTTCAAATTATAAATATTAAAATTACCGACAGAAGATTTTGAGTATATCTTTTGAGAAAAAAAAAGTTAAAACTATTGAAACTTTAAATGCTATGAAAGAATTATATTTGTCTCAAAGGTTTCAGATATTTGTACAATGGAGTAGATTTAGTAGGACAGTACCTGGCTACAGAATTCCGAATCAATAACGCCAGGAAAAAAAAACGCATAAAAATTAATTCATATCTAGATGACTGGGTGCAGATATAATGATATTCATTCTCATCATACAATGTTGGCCCATACTAGTATTCTAAACCAGAATGATGACTGACCCAATTAATTGTCATTTTAAACCTAGGGAAGAAATAGTATTTATAACTAATGGCTCACTCACTTGATGCTCCAGTGTTCATTCATGCCGGTTTGCTGGCCTAACATATTGAGCATAGCCATTCGCTGCACGTCGTCTTGCGCCAGCGCGGGTGCAGCCGCGGGCGCAGGCGCTGGCGCTGGCGCCGGCGCCGGCGACGCAACCTCCACCTTGCCGCTAGAGAAGGCTTTCTCTTCCTGATATCATGGAAACATAATTTGAAACCATATCCATATACAATACATATTTATTTATTTCGCCAAAGGAGTGTAATCTTTAGATTAGATGTTGTTATCCAATTTCAAACATTAAAATGTCTGCTAAACAAAGAAATTATGAGCACGCCCTGCGTTCAGCTGTGGATTAAACAGATTTCGTCACTTGGTAATATATAATAGGATGGTTGATTCAATTTATGAACAACATATGGTATACGAAAATAGAAAGATTTTTATACCTCTCAAATTCGATAGTGGGAGTAATCGTCAAGTTACGAAAAAAGGATGCACATACTGTCTTATGACGTCACCGCAATTATGGTGCGTGCATGCGAGAGAGATAGCGAGATGTTTTCACTACGGTCTCGCTCTTCCTTATGAGTATTTTTAACATATTAATTACTTTTTTAAATGTTTTACCACTAATTTCGGTACTGTTTTCAAAATAAATTTCTTTTAATGGTATTTGCTGTCGCATATAAAATGTAAAAAGTAAAAACATAGGAAACGACCCTATTGCCATTGTTGGCAAAGACTTTTCTGTTAGTAACAAACAAAGAGTGTTTTAAAGGCCGGCAATGCAATACAAATGCGGTTACTCATTCCTCTAATATTGCGAGCCACTGTTGACCCGTATAATCATTTGCCCTTTCTATAAAAGAAAATTGTCAATTCGTATAAAAATTTTCACGTTCATCTGGAGGTATTCTAACCTGTTCTTTGGTGGTGTTGGTGACGAATAGTGTGTCGTTGATGATACAGAACCCGCCGGTGGCGTTGGGCACGATCACGAACGTGCGATGGAACGAACGGGTCGGCGTGCCGCTCGTGGTCGTCTCCTTGAATATGCCGTTCATGGTCAGGACGATCATTGTCGGCTGCGAATGACATCACTTGTTAATACTTCACGAAAAACATAAAATGTTAATCAATGTGTAATAGCATCATTTCTTCTTTCCCCATTGGAGTTGTATGAACCTGTTGACGTGAAAAATAACTCATTTGCGATCGACGACTTTTAGGCCGGGCAAGGTGGGCAGATTGACACGATTTTTGCAGATGTCGGGCGCCTTACAAGTACAATAAAATGATCTTATACATAAATTATCTTTTAAAAAAAGTTATATTTTGAGGTATATCTATATTTACACCTTTAAGAATAGAATTAAACATCGATTGTCGCCGCTCAGGCGCAATCATACCTGCGGCAGGAATCGCCATGGCGCCCGATCGGCGCCTTTACACTCCATAGGTGACTCTCGCTTACCATTTCGTTTGATGCGGAAATTCGATGTGCAACGAAATGCGTAATTCCTAAAACCTTCCTGTACAATTTTACGAAGATAAAATAATCTCCTTTCCCAGTAGTTTTCTAATCAGAAATTAGTACGTAACCATGAAGCGGACTGCATTTTCGGTCTCCTTGAGTTGCTGGTTTGTCCGAGTGAAGACGGCCCAGAGTGCAAAGGGTTAAAATTAAGGTTCGTAAGTTTCTTCAGTGTGAAATGGCGATCATCTCAATAAATAAGAGTTCATTAAATTTATTTTTATCGTATTAGTCTATTTTGTATTTTATATTTATGTATTTATATATCCCACAGTCACCTAAATAATCGGACACAACTTACGGTAAACACTAGTAGATCAACAGCGAATCCCATCAGATCGTGTGCTGTTTTCGGCAGGTCGGATAAGAAGGAGACGATTTGCAACTTGCCCGAGCGCAAGTGTTTCCGCCTCCCCTCGCGTTCAATGATACGGAGCAGATTCCGACTGTTTGTTATGTAGGAGTTCAATCTGAAGCAGAATTATTTGCTATTAACGATTACCCGCGACTTTGATCACGTGGCATATCTATAAATGAATGTTACTTTCAATAAGCATCATTTAAGTAGTGACGGTATTTCCATACTGGCCTATAAATAAAATATAATTTCGTCACCATCATTGGAAGAAGTATTGGTTGACGGAAATAATGGGATCTTAATCTTTATCAAGGCAGAAGACGAGGTGTAGTGGAGAAGGAAGAATAAGAAAATATCTAGTGGCCGAGCCAAACATCATCGGCGAGATAAAATCACATGTGGCAACCGACTTCCCTACATAAACGACGACACCTCTGGGACGGCTGAGTGGGCTACTCACGATTGGCCGTCCTAGATACCAATACTGAAGTGGGAAAAGACCTAGGCGAACTTCACGTAAAGAACTGTGAGGAAGTTGTGATGCAAGACAGACCGAAATGAAGGCTCTTATAACCGGAGGCCAAGACTCATTTTGGGTCGCTGAGTCATCCTAGTTAGTTTGGTTATCACAAACTATTTGACAAATATAAATCAGATTATTCAACAGAAGCTTTTTAGTCATTATTTGATATATACACGAATTTCGATAAACAAACGTTGAAAAACCAAGGGGTTTTCTCGCATTTGTCCTCTAAAGGAATCTAAATGTATTCGAATTAACTGAATTTATTTATGAAAAATTCGTAGAATTTCGCGCTTCTGAGAAAAACACAAAATAAAAGCTCCTTTGAGAGCTATCGACAATAGGAAACGTTTTTAGATAAAATTAAAACGTTCACAATCATTTTACTCAAAAGCAACAAAATCATTTTTGCAAAAAAGTAGACATTTCGATCTAGAATAATTTTTCTTTTCACTTTCTGCAAGTTGTCCATTAGTAATAATAATTTGTTTATTCCTTTTTATCAGCATTTTCTCCAAATCGTGTTCATTCACTCAGGCAAATGGTGTTTTTCAGAGCCACCTAAGTGCTGACATATGTGCAAAATGGAATTATGCTTTGTTGAGCTCGCTATGATGACATGTTGCAAGATATCTCAAGAAATATGAACTTAGTAGAAATTGGATAGAAGACTTGGCTTGCCCAATTCCAAAACTATAGATCTAACTCTAAAACACTAATGCGTTCTATTAGAAGATAACTTATAATATAAATATTTGCCCCAATTTTAATTATAATTTTTTTATGCTGGGCCCCTAAATATTCGTAACCCTAATCTGTATGTGATCGTTTATAAAAGTGCTATATATCATATTTTTTCTACCAAAACACTTGTGCTGTTATATTTATTAAAATAAAAGTACAATAATATAAACACGAGTGTTTTGGTAAGAAAATATAATAGCATAAGTAATTTGGTGTGAAAATATCACAGCACAAGTATTTTGGTGAGAAAATATGACAGCACAAGTATTTTGGTGTGAAAATATGACAGCACAAGCAATTTGGTGAGAAAATGTCACACCACTAGTATTTTGGTGAGAAAACATGAGAGCACAAGTATTTTGGTGAGAAAATATGAGAGCACAAGTATTTTGGTGAGAAAATATGACAGCACAAGTATTTTGGTGAGAAAATATGGCAGCACAAGTATTTTGATGTGAAAATATGACAGCACAAGTAATTTTGTGAGAAATTGTCACACCACTAGTATTTTGGTGAAAAAATATGAGAGCACAAGTATTTTGGAGAGAAAATATGACAGCACAAGTGTTTTGGTGTGAAAATAAGACAGCACAAGTTCTTGGTGAGAAAATATCAGTAACCACATACAACTATCATTGCCATTGCCAACATACAGTGCCAACTGCCACTTATACTTATTATAAATAGCGCAAAATGTAAATGAGCAGTATACGATACTAACCTTTGCGATGTCCCATTTCTACTGTCGGTGGTTACGTAATTAGCAGCCATCGACATTATAGCGTTCTCATGATAAGCCTCGAGCAAAGGCTGGCGGGAATCCGCGTCATATATTGCGAAGTATTGCGTGAGGAACTCGCGAACCAAGTCCTGGCCGGCTGAATCTACGAGGAATGATTGCTGCACTGGTGGCAACTTGATGTCTTCAGATACGTCGAAACCAATGACCGGGGGTAGATCCACGCCGTCCTATGTGTTAGAATACAATATATAATTCTGTGGATGCTGTGAGAACCAGGTATGGGATGTATCAGGATAATGGACAGCAGTTTTACCCTGTCATCATTCATTCAAAAAGCGTATTCAATCAAAAAGCGTAGATTATGGCAAATCCCTCCTTTTTAAAGAAGAGGTTCACGTCCAGCAGTGGATTGGTCAGCAGGTTAATGATAATGAAATATTATATATTATTACAATTAATGAACAAATAATACAATTATTTAATATACTAATAGGTCGGGGAAAGTCTTTTCGTACTTTGTACGTATTATTTTGCAATTATATCTCTTTGCTGTTTTGTTTCTGGATGTTTTTGATAACACGAAAAAAGTTACATTTAAAAAAGAAAATAAGAAAAACTGATTCCCGGCATTTTTCAATTGTTTTTCTGTTTGTTAACACTTTAGCGACCGGTAGCGGTTCGAAAATCCTATGCCCTTCTCACCGGCCAGTCAGCAGCAGATCGTCCGAAACACCAGCTCTGTCTCGGAACCTAATGGAATCTAACTCATTAATAAATAAAAAAGTCGATTAAACGGCTACCGGTTGGTAAGCGCTGGGAACAAAAAGTCGATTAATCGACTGCCGGTCGGTAAGCGCTGTGGAATAAAACTCGATTAATCGGCTACCGGTCGATAAGCGTTAAAATGAGAGAGATTAAAGAAGAAATTCGATACATTCTAAAATTTATTACAAAAAAGGAGAAAATGCGACACAAGCAGCGGAAAAAAATTGTGACGTTTATGGACTTAATGCAGTGTCAGTAAGAGTAGCACAGTTTGTGCAAGCATTTTGAATCCGGAAATTTTGATGTCAAAGATGAAACTCGCTATGGTCGCCCCATTTCATTTTATGGTAGACCGAGTGATTATGAGAAATTTTCGAATGCGCGCCGGGATGCCAAGGCATATGAGATTATATG
>WUAW01019840.1:15546-26903 GCA_017165845.1 Thaumetopoea pityocampa | reverse complement strand
TATATATATATACACACGTAATAATGAAATTACAATTGTAATATGTACGTAACGTAATGTGCTGTTATTACAAGTTCTGTTCTTAACAAGAGTTTAGTTTTTAGTCGATTCACTGTACGTCAGCGATTCGATAAAGACGTTTATATAGACCGTTACGAGGTTTTTTTTAATTTACGTAATTCTAAATGGCGCCCAACATGGGACTAATTTTTTTTTCTTTTGTGTAATATGTATCTATTCATTACAGAGGAAGCGGAGGAAAGTTGGGCCGTTTTTGAAAGAAGAATTGCTACCGAAAGCTTGCAATGGCGTCAATACAATAATTTCAGTCGCCTACTAACGCTGCGTCTCTCGTTGCGTTATAGAGATAAACAAGTATAGTTTTAAATAACTTATTTTCAGTTTTGTGAAGTAGTAATACAAATAGATATAAAAATAGATAACACTTTCTCACTCACTCGTACACCAAAAAAATATACATATCAATACATGACGTATTTAATCATTATTCAAAAACCATTTTTTGTTGCAGATAGTGTCTCCTACTCGAGCTACAATAAAAACTGAGTCGTACACACAGTGCCAACGAGAGATGCTCGAGATAATTGAAATGTTCAACAGATGGACGCGATGGCTCTCTGTTGTGGTTAGTTGGGTACATTAAAAATATTTAGTCATTTTTAGAGAACCCGAGACTGCAATTCACTCGATCCCCAGTTGCAATATTCAAGGAACATATTTTTTTAGATACACATTTTTGACCATTTGTGTTTTTTAATATTTTTTTGCAATAAATATAGGGTTTTGTGTCAGTTCTAGATTTTTTAGTATCTTTTAAGGAATACGGCAAACATACATGCATCTTTTTAACCTTTTATATTTTAAGTGTCTCTCTGTCTCTCTCTCAACTGTAATAATCTGATTGTAAATAGGTAAAAGAAACGGCTGCCTTACAGCGAGTTACTAGTTCAGACACACCTCTACACGAAATGTGAGCGTTCTTTGGATTTCGTAGACCAATTGATTGGTTGTTTGTTTCTGTAATTAAATAAGTCGGTTTGCAATAAAAAAAATACTAATTATATTTAAGGCGCTGGAATCATTTTAAAAAGAAAGTTGAAGAATATGCCGACGACTGGGCTAAATACGATACCCATTTGAATGTATGCTGGGAGCATAAATACAGATCACTCATTGCAGGTATGTTTTTTAAATCATGGTTTTAACAGTAAAACAGGTGCGGCACTAATCAAACTCATATGATTCGAGACATCTTAATATATAATATGTACTTATATTCAGTTTTTATAGCTTTAGTGCATTGATACCCAAAGTGGTCTACATCGATCTCCAGGGATCGACGATGACCTGCAAGGGGTCCACGCCAACTGTCAAAAATACACTTGAAGTTAACAAATTTACAAAAGAATTATATTAACTACGCTTTGGGGGTCTACCCTAAAGTGAAAAACATTACAAGTGGTTTAAAAGACCAAAAAAGTTTGAGGACCTTTGCTTTAGTGCCTCTAATTGCCGGGACGTACTATCAACAAACTGAAGCATAATCATTTTAAAGCTACAAAATTCTAATTTTTTTTATTATTATTATGATTGGAGTAGGTTTACAGAGTAAGCCGGCTGATTGATATTGCATGAATTTTAATCGGAGGTTTTGATACTCGCTTTTAAATCGTTAACATCTGACGGCTGTGGATACTGGAAACTGGTGCGGAATTTAATGCGAATAAAATTTTCAGTTAAATTTCGTTAAGGACGCTGTTTATTTAGAACCGAAAGCATTTTTTAAAAGTTTGAGCATTCCTTTCCACGTGTTTTGTGTATCATTTTTATTACTGTGTGGCGCCGGCATAATAATAGCGTCACTCCATCTCTTCCCGTGCCGTTGTGTGAGAACCAGCTAACGGACGTACCAGGATAATGGGCAGCGGCGTCATCCTATTATTCAATCAAAATCTACTGCGATCTCCAAGACGCCCGCAAAGCGTGGACATTATGGCAAATCCCTCCTTTTAAGGAGGACATTCATGTCCAGCGGTGGACTTCCACGAACTGATGATGATGATCATTTTTGTTGCGAACTTATTGTTTGTTGTAATCATGACAGACTGGCTGCCGTCGTGGACACAGATGGGTCCTGTGTGGGTGGTGAGCGCGTGCGGAGCAGTCCCCAGCGGCGCAGTGGCCGCGGGCATCTTCGACGGAGAGGTGGTGTGGGTCGCGCGCACCACGCACAGGTGCACACACGAGTGGGGTAGACAGGGATTGGGGAAGGAGATTTTTGGAGGACTATTTCCAGACAATCTTGTCTTAGTGCCCTTAACCGTGCAAGGCACACTTCCACCCCATAGGTGGAATAAAAAGATATATACTGCTCCAAGTGTGCTTGGCCCTAATACTTTTTACACAGGTTATTTAAATACAACCAGTATTGGGCTAGATATTACTTTAACGCTATAAGAGCCGATAGTTGAAGATAATTAACTGTAAATATGTATTACATCAGGGGTCGGCAATCTATGACCCGCGGGTCACCGACTATCTCATTTCATAATTTCAAGCGACGCGCTTTAGTTCCGAAAATGAAGTATAATATATAAACATCAATGATTTATTTATTTATTTATTCTTTATTGTACACATACAGATAAAATATATATTTACATAAGAAAAAATTCATGTACAAAGGAGAGCTTAACTCAAAAATGAGTTTTCTTCCAGCAAACCTGAATGATTTGTTAAATACGAAAATATCTTTAACAAAAACGTCTCTTTAATGCTCACATTTTGGTTAATTTAGACCAGCGGCCAAATAGGTTGCCGACCCCTGATGCAGTCTGTATTATTGTTGACATCCCATTGGCACTTTGGATTTAGGCCATATGCCTGTTGGAGATAGGCCTCCTCTAATGACCGTCACATTGAGCGGCTATGAGCTGCCTGCATCCACCGATTGCCCGCGACCTTCACCAAGTCATCAGTCCACCTAGTCGGGGGTCTACCCACATTTCGTTTTCCGGTTCGGGGTCGCCACTCTAGGACTGTCTTTATCATTTCTGTATCCATTTGGTTACTTCTAGTCAAAACATAAAATAGAGATGCAGCTTGAGCATGCGACGAATTAATGTGAGTCACTCTCTGCGTGGAAGTTCAGTAGCATTGTAGTAGCTGTACTATAAAACGGGACAATTATTGTTCCGCACACATTTTTTACGGGAAGCCTCCCTTAAGACTGAAAAAGGAACGTTCCGCTTCATGGCGATATATGACTATCAGGTATTGACCAGAATAAATTACAATACATAAATATACAAATAAATAGTCAAGCATTATTGATAAACATCCACGACTCGGGTAGAAACACTCGTGCTCATCACACACTGTTGCTCCACTCCTACTTGATTTGAGCCCGAGAGCCAGGGAAAATAGAGTCACTACTTTGGTTGGCGTTTAGCTACGTTGAACTGTTGTTTACAAATATCTACGCCGCGTTAAGTTCCAAATATGGTGGTTTCCTTTATTTTATTTTTTTATATTATTTTATAAACGACAGCAAATACCATTAAAAAGGAACCTTTCTGTGAAAACTACCGGAATTATTGGTAAATGAAGTAGTCATTAATATTTATTTTAAAAATGGGCATAAGAAAAAACAGGGACGTAAAGGGAACATCTCGATATCGCACCAGAATGGTGGTGACGTCATAAAATAGTACGTGCATCCTTTTTTGTAACTTAACGAACTTCAGTACCAAATTTGAAAGGTTTTTAACTTACTTATTACTTAATTGGTTTATAAAATTCTTTCTATTTAAGAGCATATAGTATAAGTGGTTGATAAAACTAATATAGAAATTGAGTCAACTACCATATTGTATGTCTAAGAGAATGTTTTGTAACTTGTACACACAGGTGTAACGTGCTGCCTGCTGCATTGCATCCCTCGAAACATTGTTGTTTGGTGTACGCAGATGGAGCTGTGCATCGGTACACCAAGTACCAGGCGAGTGTCTCGAGTAAAAATGTAATTCTAGAAAAAACAGGATTCCCAGCTTACCGTAGGTTCACCGCAAGATAGACAAAAAGAATTAAATATCAGATTTTCTTGTTGGAAAGCGAGGGATCTGGTGATTCTTTTACTTATAGCCAAATAGAATTTTATATTAAATATTTAACAGAGTTGTAGATTAGGCGAAAAGGAATTACTAGGAACCTAACAAATATGGTCAAGGAGTACTTAGTCTTTTAGCTTATCCGCCAAATAGACTTAAGTGTACGGGTAAGCGACCCCAGCCCCCCGAACTACTACTGTCTCTTTCTACTCCTTTCAAGATAGTAGTTTCCTATATTCTATAGTCCTTTACCTAAATTCGATAATCCTTGCTCTTCTTCCTTTTCCTTGGAACGCAATGAGGAACTTTAACGCTTTTGAACCTCATAAAAATGGCGGCGTCGTGGTTCACTACCTGACACGTCTCGTTTCCCGAGAGGACTAAAAGTGGGCTACGGATAGCCACTTTGTTCATAGCAAGTGGAAAGAAGTGTTCTCTGCCTACCCCAATACTTCGGTAGTATAGTGGTCAGTATCCCCGACTGTCATGTGGGAGACGGTGGTTCGATTCCGCGCCGAAGAGCCAGGAAAAGGGCGTGATTATATGTATGTATTAAATATTTTTTAATGAATATGTTTTTACTTGATTCTGTCAAATCAGTGATGTATATTAAATCAAAGTATATTCCCTATTAACTTAAACTTATGTTTTTCCTTGTCTCTTAGGAGTTTCATATTCGTCATTAAATTGGAAATCATTATGATTATAATTCATTGTAAATAATTATCATCACCATCGTCAGCCCGTGGCGGTCCACCGCTCGACTTCAGCCTCCTCCTTATAAATAATGGATTTGCCATTATCTCCACTCTTGGAAGATGTTTTGGAAATCGCAGTACATTTTGATTGAATAATAGGATAACGCTGTTGCCCATGGTCCTGGCACATCCCTTAGCTGGTTCTCACAGCAACCACGGGGAGAAATGGAGTGACGCTATTATTATGCCGGCGCCACACAGCGCCATTTATTGCATTTCTTATATTATAAAATAACATACACATTTATTATCAAATTCATTATTCTTCAACTTGATAGTAGGTACTATCCGTTGGAATATGTACCTTAGTCTTTAGATCTTTTTTATTGCAGGTTAACGGCTCTAATTTTCAAGTTCTGATAGTGACTACTATTTGACGGTATTCTCGTAGTCTCCACATGCTGGTGACGTCTAATATAACCGGAACAACTTTATGTATCTTACGAAATATTTAAGAGCTCATTGAATTGTTATTTCGTAAAATATATTTAGTAGGAAAATCCATTAGTTCTGAGTCGTATTTAAAACTCGATCTTCGAATGGGATACGCAGACAATTTAATGTGAATTGCCCAATTGTTGTGTACGACCGGCGTCATGATAGCACTTCATACGATGGAGCCGTAGTGACCTAGGTGCCGCAAGAAATAGCTGAAGAATAGAGAAATGAACAGCGCCATTATTTTGTATGTAATTCAATGAACACTTACTGTGACCTGATCAAACCGCTGATGATGGCAAATGCTCTTTCACGGAGTAATATAATCTTTTACGGAGTAATAATATAATCCAACTCTCTTCTTTGGCAACTAAATAATCATGGTGTTGGTTTTTGTGTTTAGGTGATGTGCAACGCGGACGTGGGTTGGGTGGCATGGCGCGCGGGGGCGCTGGGCGCGCGCGCCGTTCGAGTTGCGGCCGGCGTTTACGTCGGGCGTGTCCAATACCGTGGCTCGCATCTGGTGGGCGCTGTCCACGCGCCCAAATACCGCTGCCACGTCGTCATTTTCGGACGGCCCTTCGCCTTCAATTGCTACGAGCTTCTAGTTCTCTCCGATTAATACATCTCGTTTGAAAAATTGGAAAATTTACATGCTCAGCGGAAGCAAGTCACAATTTAAATTGTTTACTAAAATTCTTGAATAAGTGAAGTTGTATGAGGGTATTCTGTACAAATAATACCCTCATGACTATGCGAATTATTGAAAGAGTGCTTATTGAAGTTTAAATGGGGAGATATATTAGGATTTCCAAATTCCTAATTTAAATGTGATATTATTCTTGGTTTAAAGTCCAAGGGACGAGATTTTAATTTATTATTTTACTACGGCATTTATGTCGTTTTTAGTATTGCGTTTTTGTATTGTGCTGTTTTGTTATTTAAGGCTTATTTGGAAATAAAAAACACATCATTTTAAAGTATTTTCTTTTATTTAAAAAACATTGAAATATTTCTTTGTAAATGTTAATCATGTTTCTCTAATTGTTCACTATCTTGTAATTTCACCTTCTCAACGACTCCTGTTGTCGCGGACAACCTCACCATGTCACCAGTTCTGAATACGTCTGTGGCGTACGTCGCTCCAACTATACAGGGCAGACCATACTCGCGCGCTATGACCGCACCTGGATAAAATCATATATAGATAACATGACAAACAAACACATTCAGAAGGAAGACATAAAAAGTTATATATTCCGGTGAATAACTTTGTGTTTTTATAGCGCTTTTCACTTCTCGCTAAAACCGAGATATTTTCCAAGTAACGTTTGGATTCGTCTACGTTTTCACGTAGCAAATACGGATACAAATACATAACTCCATTCTGTAAACACTGCCAACATAGCACTAGTTACTATTAATTAGCAGTAGTACTAGTTAGTAATTAAAAATATAATGTAAATACCAGAAGGTCGGGACGAGAAGCATAAAATGCCCTTTGTGCATTAATCCGCAGGTATTGGTAGCAACAGGCTGAGTTGGGGTCTTTTCTGACAGACTCGATAAAAACTTGGAGGAGACTCGATAAAAACTTGGAGGAGACTCGTGCCTTGCCGTGGGACTAGAGGTGGGTTGATGACGATAATGACATTGTATTTAATAAACCGATCCGCTCCGTATTTTCTTATTTCGTTTTTGTTAATGTACATTATTTTTCCATTTGACGCTTGTTTCCTTTTTTTTAAATTAATAATATGATTAGGATTGGTCCTAAAAAAACTAATACGCACCGTGTGATATCAGTCCGCCCAGCTCAGTGACGATGCCCGTTAGAAGCGGGAAGTACGGTGACCAGCCGATATCTGTCGCGTGCGTTATCAGCACATCTCCTTTTTGGAGTTCACCAATCTATTTGGAGAAAGACAAGGAGTTATGTGATGGAAATGACCGTTTAATAATATATTAATTATCACAAAGAATCTTGAGTATATTTTAGCTTGTATGTTAAAATTAAACATAATTACGGAAACGGGAACCACCCTGCACACACAAATCCTGTGGGTGGTTTCAGTTCGCGTAAGTTTGCGTTTTCTGTTTGTCATTTGAAAATCAACTAGTTAAAGAATATTCCATTCCATATGGTGGGTTGTTACTTAAATTAGAAATTGCTTCCTAAAATAATTTTCTAGTAGCTGAAAATAGTAGCTTCTCTCGCAACGGCTTTGTGATGATCATGATTGAAAGTATCATATACCTGTTTTGATAGATATCGTATTCACTTCCACACCAAGGGTTGGTGTGGAAGTGAATACGATCAAGTCGTCATACGTGGAAGTCAAAACAATCGGTTCAGCAGGTAAGCTAAACTGAAGTAAGAAACAGACGGAAAAATAAATAAAATCGCTTTCGCACTAATTATGTTAGTTTAGGTCGATGACTCGACAGTGCCGCAAGGGATAGAAATTACTATCACCGAGACTATCAATATTACGAATAATCCTCAATCAGGAACAATATATGGAAAATCGAATGGTGATAGTTTTTAAACGACAGCATACACCAAAACGTCTAGTCTTCCGATCTTACCCGATATTGCGGTAAATACGTATTTTTTGAAAAAAAAATTAAATACCTCTGAAAGATCCCTAACGACGCAGGCCCTCGCAATCACCTCGCCGCCGCACACCGACGTGGCCTCTATTTTGACATCGCAACCCATAACTGACGGACCCTTTACTTCGAGAGGATCCACCCAGCCGATGTTGATCTCCGCGAATTTCAGTTTGTGCCAGCCAGGGTGATGTTGCTGACGTTGAAGCGCTCTGAATGTTACAAAGGACACAATATACTCGTGCGCTTATTTGAATTTCCATAAAATTGTAAGAATTCAAACAGTTATGCTATTTGAATCCTTACAACTTTATATTCATTACCAGGTTGTTCCACTACTGGATATACCAGAAGCTTTATAAGCCAGGATATCTATAGAATTCGTCCTAAAATGAAAGAGATTTTTTATAATTTTTAATAATAACGTTTAATAGACGTCATGGAAATCACCGTACATGTGTTCCTTGGGTCACAATATAATGCTGCTTACAGTTACTGTTATGGATCCTCTCCTAGTTACCACAGTGGATCACTCAGCCTGTTCTCGTGGCGCCCACGAAGAAAAGTGAAAAATGCTGATGCCATGACAGTGAGAAACATGACATACCTACTAAAACAATATGTTGTGGGTCTATCACAATAACTTACTTCTTCAATAAAGCTGGATTTCTGGTAGTGATGTAACTCCTCAATTCCTCCCATCGGAAAAAGAATACAAGTTCAGGAACAGGTATGTACCACCTTCGAACCAGCAAGCGACCTAGGTACAAGAATGCCTCGCGGATTTTGTGGATAGCAAGAATTAAATGGGCCTTTGTAATTTCTCTATGACGCACAGTGCGATGACAGAGCGGCAGAACCCAACGGAGCACTTTCCTGGAAAGCAAACGTATTAATTTTATTTATACTTAATTTATAATTATAAATTATGTATAGATAATATTTTATATTTTTTTAATTTGTACTTTGTTATTTTCGAACAAATAAATTAGATATGAGATATTATAAAACCCTCTAGAGGTTTTAATAAACAAGCGGCATCAAATACCACATTAATAGAACGTTTAGGCAGAAACGAAAAGTAAAAACGCTCTACGATCAATTTTAACATTATATTTGGCCAACCTACTGTGCGGCGTTGCCATAGTAACAGCAGCACTCCATTTCTACCCGTGGGTGCTGTGAGAACCAGCTAAGGAATACACCAGGATAATGGGCAGCAGCTTTATCCTGTTATTTGATCAAAATCTACTGCGACCTCCAAGACTCCTGCCAAACGTGGAGAAAATAATAAATTCCTCCTTTTTAAGGAGTAAGTCCATGTCCAACAGTGGACTTTCACGGGCTCTCTACGCTTGGTAGACCTCTTGGAGACCGCAGCAGATTTTGGTTGAATAACATGATAATACTACTGCTCATTATCCTGGTACATCCCTTAGCTGGTTCTCACAGCATCGATAGGAAGAGATATCGATAGGAAGAGATGCTATTATTATACCGGCGCCACACAGAACAAGAGCGCATATCAGCAGCGGTAAGGACGCAGTCCATATCATGAGATGTCGTTGTTAGTACAAAGTCATCGGTGGAAGGAACCTCCGCCTGCACCTTCACGGCGTCTACGGTGGCATACAGCCATGCCATCGCTCTTTTCAGGAAATCCCCTCCTTCACAACAATATCTATATATTTCAAATTACCTAATTTAAAAAAATACCTGGTATTCGGTTTCTTTGGCGTTGTTAATGCGGCGATCACTTCTTGGATGCTTTTCTTTTTTTTAATTTCTTCATTTGAAATCCGTAAATTTTGCAATACCTTCATCATATTTTCCGGAACTATAATCCATGGTTTTGTTGCTAAATCAAACTAAAAAAAAATAGTATAGAGAATACATATTATATAGAGAATATGTATTGAATAAAAAAAATATTATTGAGTAAATAAATTATTTATAACAACCCCTAACAACTTTTACATTAGACATTCTAAGATACACAAAATGATAATTCGATTTTAAATGTCTTTGGATCAGATACTTTTCGAATAACTGAAAGAATACTTTAAAAAAATAGATAGAATTTGATTGAAAATTTTGAATTACAATTGAAAAACAATTACCCTGTAAATAAACATGTCGCGATGACGAAAAACCTACATAACCATTCAAAATAATATTTTTCTTTAAACAACCTAACGGCTATTAATCCCGAGAGAGATAAGCAGAGGTGGGTGTATATTGTAGTAATCCCACTTTTCGCGCAGAAGTTTGCGATCCAGTGCAACAGGGAGCGAAAAATAAAAATAGGGAAAACGCTAAAACTTGCAAAATTTTCTAAGTTATGTTAAACTTAAAATCTGTTCATCGAGTGTTTAAAATATTGAATGCCCACTTAAAAGCGTTCTTAACAAAACGATTCTGCTTCCTACCTCCATTACCGCCCTGTATCCGTGTTGTTGTAAGAACACCTGAACAGCATCGTATATCTCCTTTGAATTTGTTTTAAGCCATTGCATGCCATCTTTTGGATCGAGTGCTCTGAACTCCGCTGCCAATCCTGACTCTTCTAATTTCCTTGTTAATTTGGCCAATTCGACAGGTACTTCGGCCGAAAGCACGTCTCCGGAGCTAAATAAACTGGTAATTTCATTGCACTGCTCAGGAGTAAATTCTGCAAGAAGGCACGATTGTCGAGGCGCTGCTTTAGATATTTTATCAAGATTTATATATAATTCGAAATTGCAATTGTCTGTCTGGCTGTCTGTTTTTACATCGTCATAGATAATTTAATGAATATATTTATACTCAGAGTACAAAGATGAGCATAACCAAATATTTTTATGTGATACATGGATACCATAACAGTAATCAATTATGTCCAGCAATGATCCGCCAATAAAATAAAATGGTATCCAATTTTTTTTAAATATCATCACTTTACCTAGAATCATCAGTTATAAATATATTTTTTATTATTTATATTACATACAGATAATAATATGAATAAAACAATAATTATCTTTAAACTATAAATATTCTGAGAAGGGAACTTTATAAATATTTTGTGCACTCTTGTCGGTCGATAGGGTGCCCATTACGCCGGCCGCATTTCCTCGTTGTATATGTTGCAAGCAATAGCTAAATTTTGAGCTAAATAGTGGCCAGCGCTCTGATAGAAATTGTTATAACTTATCAAAATATCCATATAGCACATGATAACTTTTTATTCTTAAAAACTGAAACAACTTCGCATTGAATAAATGTTTATCGTCAACAAATAGGCATAACGCCTTATATTGAGGACTGATTGATTCAATGTTCCGGATTCGAATACTCGTAGGGATAAACTTTATGTGATGAATACGAATGTTTGTTTGTATCATACTTAAAACAAGGATGTTTAAGTAACTTTTTTTTA
>WUAW01019832.1:25835-37355 GCA_017165845.1 Thaumetopoea pityocampa | reverse complement strand
GGGGGGGGGGGGGGGGGGGGGGGGATCTCGTTTTTTGCATTTGACATTAGAAAAAGTTAGGGAAGGACTAAATTTAGTTAAGTTTTGTTACAATAGAATCAGCACCAATGTAGACCGTACATGAATTAGAAATATCTCAGTGGTACGGGACCGGGATCGAACCTACGACCTTTCGATCGCAAGCCATGTCTGGTACTACTACGCCACCAATTTAATTAGTTACATGGTGTGGTCATGTGATCAGTAGTGCAAATGAGAAGAACAAAATGTGAAAATGGACCGACAACTTGAAGACAAGAAAAAAGTTTGGAGAATGATTTTTTTGAAAAGATTTAGGAGAGTGGTTAACTCATTCAGTGCCGGTCGTGGGAGCATGTGTTGATAATTGTTACTTTTCTGTAGAAATGTTTTTTCCGAAAAACTATTTGCTTCTTATAACAAAATTTTCCGCACAAACTCGTGACTGGCTACTGACACTATGCGCAGGCTCGTGATTATTGGTTTATTAACATTTGCGCCACATTACGCGCCGGCGCGTCATTGGTAGCGAAACTATTAAAAACTGCCAAGAATGGTTTGATATGGCAATATGTCTATGAACTGCCTGAGAAACAGTGCTTGATACATACAGTGACGCCTTTTTCCCTAATTCTTTGGCGATGAATCGAACCCGGTCTCTCGCATGATCCGCGAGGCCACTTTTTTCCACTTGCTATGATCGTTTAATATAGGAAAGTGTCTATCCGTAGACCTCGAGACGTGTCGGGTGACGAACCACGACGCTGCCATTTTATAAGGTTCAAAAGTGATTAAAGTTCCTCATTGCATCCCTATGGAAAGAGGATGATGTAGGAAAGGTGTCTTGAGCAAGGAATGTGGAATTTGGGAAAAGGACTATAGGATAAGTCTAATAATACTATAAGAATATACGAATACGACTATAGGATATAGTAGTAACTATCTCGGAAGGAGTAAGCAGAAACAGTCGTAGCTCGGGAGACCGAGGTTACTTACCCCTATTCTTAAGTCTATTTGTCGAAGAGGCTAAAAGACTAAGTACTCCCTGACCATTGAAGTTGTTGATGTCGGTCTTTAATATAGTTTTTGTCATTTTATATGGTTAGAATAAGGGTATTTTATTTATTAATAATACTAAGAGATATTTTATTAATAATAAGGGCTATTTTCATGAAACTACATAATAATGGAACTTATAAAAACTTTTTCCTCCTTAGGATAAACTTCACCAAAATATCTGCAGGAAAAGAACTCTAGTGGCCATAGGTACACATGACTTGGACACCATACAGGGACCATTTGTCTACGATGCCCTGCCTCCAAACGAGATCAAGTTCAAAGCACTAAACCAACAGAGAGAGACAACTGCACCGGAACTGATGGAATTGTACAGTGTGAGTATTGGGTTTGTGTTTTAAATGTCGTATTCATCTTCTTCCCGGCTTTAATTGTCGGGCTCCGCCTTCTAACTCCTTTAATAGTTGAAATCAATATTCAATCTGATACATAGATTTCGTT
The DNA here is from genome assembly GCA_017165845.1 of Thaumetopoea pityocampa. Lineage (NCBI taxonomy): Eukaryota > Metazoa > Arthropoda > Insecta > Lepidoptera > Notodontidae > Thaumetopoea > Thaumetopoea pityocampa. Next base: position 35,819 of record WUAW01019832.1, on the reverse strand, counting down.
TAGAAATATCTTTCGTTTTAAAAATTTTAGCTGTAGTGGGGGTGAAGATAACTAATTGCATCCACGTCATTCCCTCACAATGTTTGCTAACGGTCAGTGTTATTGAGATATCAACCGCGACTCACTGTTTTACGTACATTCCCAAATATGATGAAGTTATTGTTATATTAGCATGCTTACCGAGGATCGAATTCGAGACCTCTCAATTCTCGGATTTGGAACGAGGCCATATCCACTACGCAATGAGACTATTTCTCTAAAGTCTGTTGTATATAAAAAACATTATTGTGTTTCAGGGCCACGCTCAACTGAAGCAGTACCTGGGCATCATCAGGGATAGTTCTGTGTACCCTGTCATCGTAGACAGGAACGGTGTGGTGTTGTCGATGCCGCCGATCATCAACGGCGACCGCTCCAAGATCACGCTCAACACCAAGAATGTTTTCATTGAATGTACCGCTACCAATTTGACGAAGGTTAGTAACTAGCTTACAATTTTATAAGAATCTAACTTTTGTCCGGGGCTTCCCTCTCTTTGATGTCAAATAGACATATCAGAGACAGGTAGAAAAAAAATGTGTTTTCAAGAAAATACTTTTTTTTTCTATCCCTCGAAAACATTTTTATTTTTAGTGGTAATAGGTATCCTGTGTCCTTCTCTGTACCCTTGACGGTATGTGTACAAAATTTCATGATCGATTGAGCAGTTAAGGCGTAAAAGCCCAACAAACAAAGTCACATTTGCATTTATAATATTAGAACTAGTTTTAAACCACAGCTCAACCCGGGTTCTCTATACATTTATGCTAGTTTATAAGAAATACACATTTTACATGTACGCCTAGGTCACTTTTGGACTCTTTTACTAGTTATGTGAAAAATAGTCACTGTATTCCATTGCGCTATTTATGTCAGAAGAAGGACAAAACAAAGAACGTACTCTCGTATTTATAATACTCGTAACAGAAACTAGCTCTGCTTGACTTTATCACCATAAAAATATTCTTGCATCTCTGATCTATAAAATAAGGCGAGTGTTTTACAAGACAAATAAGTTTGAGGACGTCTGTGTTAGACTGAACCAAAAACTAATTTAATCCCAATGTCATGAACTGCACTCGTAAAATACACTGTCTATGGAGTCGATGGATTTAGAGTTTAATTCCTTATGATAAACACATATTTTATTCAAACGAAAATTCCAAGATATAATTTTATTAATACATATATGTAGTTTGCCCCCTGTAGGTGGCAATTCTGTGGTAACAGAACTTAACTAAATTTAGTCTCTCCCTAACTTTCTAATATCAAACGCCAAAACGCTACAATTTTGGTGCTGTCAGATTTGATTAGACATATCACAATTAAAAGATTTAGACGCGACCTCGGAACATACGGACTAAATATACGCAAAAACGCAAAATTTTTTGAACCGTTTAACAGAAATGTAGATTTGTACTCGGTATAAATGTTTGCTATCTCGTTTTGGCGTTTGACTTCAGAAAAAGACTAAATTTAAGTTCTGTTACAGCAGAATTAGCACCGTAGTCGTCAGTATCTAGTTCAAAACAGCGACTAAAGGAATAGCAATCTTAAAATATTTATCAAGCCGTTTGAAATGACAGCAATGGACTCTGAATATTGAGAGGGGCTGTTTAAATTTGGCGAAACAAAGTCATTATTTAACACATTACCGCAAATGACGGTTATAGCCGTCCTATTTTCGGCGATGTGTAGACAAACGACGGTTATAGCTGTCGCGCACATTTTAATTAATAAAAAAGGAACAACGTTAGTACGAAGTGTACTAACGCATATATTTGTTAATTATTCGGTAATACATAAAAAAAAATGTATAGCATGCCAGTACCATATCAATTGTTTTTTTTTATGCGATTTCTTATACTTTATTTGCGCATCTAGAGACAAATGACAATTTTATTTCAAACTGATTTTCTTGTATTAAGCTTACGCCTATTTACTCTCTTGTATTCATAGGAATCATTTCTAAATTAGTAAAGCAAATGACGTATACTCGTAACGACAGTCACAGCCGTCATTTGCTCTGGGAAGAAAAGTAATGACGAGATGAACAAATGACAGTTATAGCCGTCGAGAGTTTTTTTGAAAATACTGTGCCGAAATGTGATAATTTTCATATACAACTTACACTCAGTTTCATCTGACAGTTATAAACAATTTAAAAGGTGTTTCTGAGTACGATCGTCAAATTAAAAGTGTGCGGCAACGTGTTAATCTATACTATTATAAAATTATTAAATGACAAATTTTAAAAATTCAATTTTTTTTTAAGAAACAAGCTTCTCATATCGACTAATTAAGAGCTTCTGAAACCAAATCAGTCGATGTTTGTTTGTTCGAACTTCACGCAAAAATTGCTAGTAGATTTTGGTCAAAATATTACAGTCCGACTTAAATACTGCGGCATGTTTTATCAAAATTGGTCAAGTAGAATTAAGATACAGCTTGATCCCTGTTTTAGTAGCCGCCGTTAAGGTACGGTAGCTCAAATAAAAGTTGTTCATACGCTTTTTATACAAATCAAGTTTTAAGATTTCCAATGTGGAAAACCGATATTCACGCGGGTGGAGCCGCGGGCAACGTCTAATCATAAATAATTTCTAACCATCTCAACTTTTGGAATATGGTTGTGATGAAAGATGATGTTATCATAGTAAACGACGCTTACCAAATGCGGTGATTATAGGCAACCGGTAGATGCAAATTGTCAATACTGTCACCTCGGTACGCGAAAGGTAGAGACTATTCTCCTCTACCCGTCACCTCACAACTATGTCCGTCAGAACTTCATTATAAACATACTTAAAAAATTAATTCATAACTTAAAAAAAAATTTGGTCCGATCAAAACTGTTTTTTGTGAACAAATTTCGCATCCAATCACGAGAAGGTGACATATTTACATAAAGGTATCTCAAACTTATAATTGAAATGCAGTAAATGACCGCAGGCGAGCATTGTGCTGGACACTGTCGTGAGCATGTTCTCCAAGTACTGCGCCACCCCGTACGAGGTACAGCAGTGCAAGGTGTTCGCGCCCGACGGCACCTATCAGCTGTATCCCAAAATGGAACGCCGCCTGGAGACCATATCCGTGGGGAAGGCTAACAACTACATTGGCATCAAGTAAGTAGTGGTTGCCGTGTGGCGCCGGCATAATAATAGCGTCACTCCATCTCTCCCTGTGGATGCTGTGAGAACGAGCTAAGGGATGTACCACAATAGTGGGTAGCAGCGTTATCCTGTTATTCAATTAAAATCTACTGCGATCTCCGAGACGCCTGCCAAGCGTGGAGATTATGGCAAATCCCTTATTTTTAAAGAAGGAGGAGGCCCATTACAAACAGTGGTCTTCCATTGGCTGATAATGACGATGATGAAGCAGTGATAATCATCTACACTGATGTGGTGATTATCTGTTCTCCATACGCCTACCCCACTGTATATACTTAATATGATTCTCCCGCCAGCTGTGCTTAGGAATAGGAATTTTTGCCCCTACCAGGTTCCAAACCCGGGGCTCATTGGCACAGAAAGCAAGGTCACTGCCATTATGCCAGTCAGTTTTCAACAACAGAACATCACACCTAATATTTTCGTTTGATATTTTCTTTTTAATAGCAAGTATATTTATACTCAATACTTTTACTTTGAAAAATAGGAAAATTCTTGTCGGCCATTGGTTGTTCGTGAGCGCGCCATTGCGGCGTTCGCTAGTGTACAGATGTTACGAACGAGATAATACGAATTTATCTGTCATTAAATATATAACCTTACGCGTAGTGCAACAAGGTCTTTATTGAAGTGATGCTTACAATCGGTTTTAATTGGCTTTTGTTAGCATCCGTCTGCGCCGACGAAGAATGCCAATGTACTGACGGTGCTACTGTATCACAGTAATGATGTGTTTCCAGCGAAGACGGTGATAAACTCGCTGCGTTACTGTCCCGTATGTGCTTGACGACGTCACACGAAGACGGAGTACTGCGCGTGCGCGTGCCGCCCACCAGACATGACGTCATCCACGCCTGCGACTTGTACGAGGACATTGCCATCGCTTACGGGTGAGGAATTTATAAATAATTATAACCAATTTCGACACTATAACATAGTCCACAGCTGGACATAATATTATCAGACAGAAATGTGGGGGCAGATTAAAAATATGAAGGCAGATATATCACGATATATATTGATAATTGTGAAGATTTAAATAATTACCCTGGTTTAATACGACAGTTTTCATAAAAATAAGCTGGGAAGAGACTCTTTCGAGTATGTCTATAATACAAAAGTATTAGATTGTTACACTATCTTCTTAGTTCCCAAAGTGGTCCAGGTGGACCCCCAGGGGTCCACGGGAGACTTGACGGGGTTTTACGTTGGCGTACGCAAGTTTCCATTGTTAGATCTAATCTTCACATTTTTTGTCGAGTTGTGGGAATATTGTAGAAATGTAGCTGCAGGGGGCCCACCGGAACCAGCTAAATTTTGAAAGTGGTCTATGAGAAAAAAAGTCTGGGAACCTCTGCACTATCTTGTGTCCTCTTTATATGATGGAAGCTACTTTAGGCTTCACTGTTAACAGGGAATTTACCATTAAATTTTTAGTTAGCAGGCTACTTGAAGGACCAAATTAGACGTTCGTTGATTGCGGGATAATTATTTACTTATCGATAAAGCTGCCCTTCCCACAGCGCCGGAGAAGACCGGAAATAAATTTTAATGAAAGAAAAATTAGATTACACTTATCCCCCTATTTAGACTGAAGATGGGTTCCTGACAAAAACGTGTAAATTAAAATTTCCGATTTTGCTATGCAAAATCATGTAAAACGAAATAAACTCACAATATGTGTTCAATTTAGTCATTTGTTTAAGTAAAACAATAATAAAACATTTTAAAAACCTACCTGTTATAGATGAGAAACAAAAATAAAACAAAAAAATCTTTAAGAAACTAAATATGTAATAAGTCTATTCGCTGTCGTCACTTTCAGGAACTATCAGTCTTTTTTTACTGATTTGTATGATGTCACTTTCATTTTATGTCGATGGCATTATAAAAGCTAGAAAAATTGACACAAAATTACACACAAAGACTCCAAAAAAGCTACAAAATTGATAACTTACCAGTTCTAATACACAAACTCGCACTCTTAGTCAAAATATGAGCTATTTTTCACTTGCTTTCACATGAACTACTTTGTGTTTTCGTATGTACAGATTAAGGGTACATATTTCCCTAATAATAAATAATATTCCCCCCTTATTGCCATCACTATTGCCAAATGAATGAGACCTAAAAATTTTTTTAACTATGTGTATATGCGAATATGCAACCAAAAAATTTTTATAAGTTTTTCAAAATTCGTTAATTATAAACCCTGTAAAAGCGAAAACGTGTAAATTGGGGGATAAGTGTAATTGAAAACTATTAATAATTACCGGTTATTACTGACATAGACATAATGCTTAGTGTAATAAATATGTTCAATATTACATACCTATTAGTATATTAATAGCAACAATTGGAGTGTCGTCGAGACTATACATATACTCCAATAACCCGTAATTATTAATAGTTAATCATATAACCATAATATATTTTTCTCTCTCTCTTGTGTTAGTTAGGCTTAAGATCCGGATTTCTCATTTTGATCATCCGAAATTTTGTGAGATTACAGAATCATTTGTAAAACCAGAGTTATGGCTAACATAACTGGAATTATTTTTTCAGAATTTAAGAGAATATTATTTTTCAGCAGTTTTATTTATATATATTAGTTTTTGCCCGCGGCTCCACCCGCGTCAATATCGTTTTTCCGCTACATGGGAAATCCCAAATAATCAGATTTATATAAAAAGCTTATGAACCATTTTACTGGAGCTCGCCTTAGTGGCGGATACTAAAACAGGGATCAAACTGTATCTTCAATTCTACGTAATATATTTTAATGAAATATGGCGCAGTATTTAAGTCGGAATAGTAACTTACCCGTTCGCTACCAAGCGTCACACATATGTGACACAACAGTTTCTTACCACAGCCTGACGTCACATATATGTGACAGACGTTTTTTGTTCAACTTACTAAGGCATGCTTAAACATGTTGTGTATTGGGCAATACTGCTAAGTTCTAAAACGGTAAAATGTTTATATTTGTGTCAGTTTGAGAGAAGAGTTTATTTTGTTTTTTAGATTGTTGTAAATACACCTAATACACATACGTTAAATTTATTCCAATCGGTTTTATGTAATCATGAAAGAAGTCTTGGGCTGTTGTGGCGGTTTTCTCCGGGAGACCCTGGTAGCGAACGGGTTAACCAAAATCTACCTGCTGGTTTTTGCGTGAAGCCCGAACAAACAAACAAACATTGACAGATTTGGTTTCAGAAACCCTTAATTAGTCGATCTGAGTAGTTTTTTTTTATATCTTTGATTTTACACAATTGGACATTTAATAATTTTATAATAGTTTAGATATTTAGCAATAGCTTAAGAAGCTCATGGAACAATGATACTTTGAATGCATTAACATTTTTGCGATTTTATTACCAGTGTCAAGTATGAAGGTAGTCCAAACTTTAAGACCTAGTTATTAGTTCCGGACTTTGATGCCAGGTTCCGCTTTGAGCTCATATTGATTTTTCTATCTACTCCACTATAATCGATTCCATTATAAGTTCTCCATAAGCCATACTACGACTGACTGTTTTCTATGTCGTCTGAAAAATGCAGCAGCCATTGAAATGTTAGCGTGCTTCGAATCTGGGATTCGAATCCCACACCATCAGATACGAAGGCGAGGCTATATTTAATAGTCGACCTGATTTGTATATTTAAAATACAAATAATAACTGCAGGTACAATCGTATCGAACGACGGCCTTCTAAAGTGGTGACTGCGGGAGGACAGGTTCCTCTCAACAAACTGACGGAACAGCTCCGTAACGAGTGCGCGCACGCAGGGTACACAGAGGCCCTCACATTTACACTAGTAAGTTAGTCATTCATGGTACCTTCTTTTTGGATAACGTCCTACATTTTTATTGGATACTACAATTTTAGGTTCTTGGTACTCTGCTGGATTGTTAGATATCAGAAAAGTTTGTACAATCCGCTCAGGTGTCCAATGCAGAATTTCTTACAAAAATGAAAAAATCTCAATTTATAGATGACATGGATTAGAATAGAATAGTCTTTACGAGTATTGCACATCAATACAAAAAATTTACAAATATAAAAAACAAGAAATAGAAAGTATCTTGGGTGGTCTTATCACAATATGCGATCTCTTCCAAACAGCCTTTAGATGGATAGGATTCAATTGTACTGTGCATATTTAATTACAACCAGCTTTTTCTAACGGCTTCGCCCGCGTAAATGTCGGTTTTCCGCTACATGGGAAATCCCGCATACATTTACATAAAAATCCGTAAAACTACTTTTACTTACCTTAATGGCGGCTACTAAAAAAGGGATCAAGCTGTATCTTCAATTCTACCAGACAGATTGTGATTATATGAAACACAATGCAGTATTTAAATCGGAATAGTATCTTTAAGACTAATAGTTTTAAAAAGAATTTGACCAAAATCTAACAGCTGATTTTTGCGTGAAGCTCGAACAAACAAATATCGACGGATTTGGTTTCAGAAGCCCTTAGTTAGTCGATCTGATTAGTTTTTTTTAATATTTGATTTACAAAATTTGATATTTAACAATTTCATAATAGTATACAAAACTAACTTTTGCCCGCGGCTCCACCCGCGTATATGTATGTTTTCGGTTACGTGAGAAATCCCGAATCAATCATAGATTTATATAAAAAGCAATTAACCACTTTTACTTGACCTCTCGTTCCTTAACAGCGGCTACTAAAATAAGTATATTTTCCAAAGAAAGAAAACAGTGAAATAAATCAAGGCTGAAGGCAAATCATTTCGTGTTCCTGACAACAACGATAACATTAGCCGTTCTTCTGTCTTGTGAAGAAATGAAAATCAATCTGTCAATATGTTTTAAGATCTGTCAACCTATAACCTTTTCTCTATAAAGATGTTTAAACTGATTTTTTTCAGTTTTCCGTACGATTTTTTTAAATATTTTCTTTCTCATAAACCTCGTCGTGACAATTACAAATACAACAAAAAAAGAATTATTCAAATAGGTACAGGCAGCCGCTTTGAAGTGATACGCGGACAAAATTTTTGGCAATTAATTTCTATTGATATAGATGATACATTATAATAAAATTGTTTGTCACAGTTAAAAGTTCCATAAACCACTCTTGAGTCATTTAACATTAATCAAATAATTTGCAAACAACTTGGCAATCGTTATGTTTTGCCAGTACAATAATGGCGTCATTCCATTTCATCGCGTGGGGGCCGCGATAACCAGCAGAGGTAACTAAAGTAACGCCCTTAATGTAGGGCTGATCCAGTGTTCTGGCTGGCCCCACTTCTGTAACGACCCAAAACTGTGTTCTGTATCTACAGTGAACGGTCAGAGATAGTCTTTATAAATATTATAATTATAATAGAAATAGATTTAAACAGTATAAAGTAACAGTGGGGCTTATATAATCCAAAGGATTAAAAGCTCCTATAATAATAATAAAAATTATCCTGCAACTCAAGGAACACTTACTATGATCTCTCAGAAGGTTAAATGGAAAGATAGCGGCAAATACGGTGGTTTGTCACAATCCAGTCCGTTGTCCAGCAGTGGATATATCATTTTATTGTTTTTTTTTACTACATAGAAAAACTCGCGACTTCAAAAGTATTTCCCTAGTGTTGCCCTAAGATTTCATTTTTTTTTTAATTCCACATGACAGAGTATTCAATCAATACATATTGCCAGTGATGATCTATGGATCTAAGACATGGTAAATGGTAAATATAAAAAATAAATATTATGTTGTCACACAATTACAAATTTAATCTCTAAGTTAGCAGTAACATAATTATGTTTTCTTTTTTAAAGTGCTCTCAAGAAGACGTAGCCACGAAGCTAGGTGTAAAGATCGAAGACGTGCCGGCGACTCACATCTCCAACCCGAAGACCCTAGAGTTTCAAGTTGTGCGCACCCTGCTCCTACCCGGGCTGCTGAAGACGTTGGCCGCCAACAAGAAAATGCCGCTGCCGCTGAAGTTGTTCGAAATCAGTGATGTTGTTTTGCAAGACACCAATGCCGGTAGCTACAGATTAATATAATTGATTCTAGCGTTGATCTTTTAAATATAGGTTATTACAGTGGGCAATAGAACGAGCTGTTTCGATACAATACAGTNGGTTTTCTGAGGGTAGAGTAGGAAACATTTAAATATAAGTAATAAGAAACAAATTGCATCAAATAAATCGAGTCATGTAAATTAAATATTAAAAATTTAAAAAATGTCATCATCATCTATCATCACATTAGCCCACAGACGTCCACTGTTAGGCCATAGGCCTCCTCAGATGCCACACTGAGTGGCTGTAAGCCGCTTGCCACCGATTGTCGATCACTTTCAATAAGTCAGCGGTTCTGTCTTCATTTGGGGCTAGATCAGTGTGTGTGTGTGAATAGTGACCATNATCCGATATGAGAAAAATCTACAGGAAAATCAGAGCCATCAATAAAAGTCAAAGGATTACAAAATCTATAGAGTTTTCTGAGGGTAGAGTAGGAAACATTTAAATATAAGTAATAAGAAACAAATTGCATCAAATAAATCGAGTCATGTAAATTAAATATTAAAAATTTAAAAAATGTCATCATCATCTATCATCACATTAGCCCACAGACGTCCACTGTTAGGCCATAGGCCTCCTCAGATGCCACACTGAGTGGCTGTAAGCCGCTTGCCACCGATTGTCGATCACTTTCAATAAGTCAGCGGTTCTGTCTTCATTTGGGGCTAGATCAGTGTGTGTGTGTGAATAGTGACCAC
>WUAW01019832.1:5840-16679 GCA_017165845.1 Thaumetopoea pityocampa | reverse complement strand
GGGGATCGAACCCACAACACTCGACAGCGCAGTGGACGCTTAAACCACTGCGCCATCCGTGCAGTCAATTCGTGCATTAAGCAAACGCCAGGTGTGAATCGGACAAACGCGCAACATTCAGCCGGGCCTAAGAGGTTAAACAGGACAGCAAGACTCATAAAACGAACGTTAGCAAAAGAATTGCGTCAATCCTTACGACAATTAAAAATTAAACATACCTATTTATTTTCAGTGTGAAGGTTTACAATTTAACGTAATCATTATGACATTATAGCATACCTACGTCACGATGCCAATGTTACCTACGTTATAATGGCAATGTTAACAGAATGGAGACGTGGAGGCAAAAAATTTCGTTTATTTTTCAAGTGACACCTCTCAGAGTCCTATTGTACTACCAGCATAAGCGGCGTGGTACGGGGCGAGTGTAGTTACAAATCATAATAGATTTGTCTAGTGAGGGGTCGTAAAGAGGTCACAAGGCATTTCGGTAAATTATTTGATTGTAGTCATTATAACAATGACAAGAATAGTGTCATATAAATTTTTCAAACTGAAGTTAGATAGCAGCGTCGCTCGGCGGAATGAGGCACGTCCGGCGATCAACTTGCGGTCACATCGCAGCAATTACCGGTAAACCTTCCATGATAGTGGAGAAGCTCTGGCACCAGTATCATCTATGATTAATAGTCGAGTATAGTAGTATTATATACACGTTACAGTGGGTCCGTTACTCTAGTAGTCTCAGTAATTTTGGTGTTACGGGGATGACGTTGAATGGAAATCGTAATCTGAACCCGCCCACTGTCATATCTGACTAACGTCAGATCGTGACTGAAGCCTTTATAGTATTTGATGAAGAAGAGTCTATATCAGAGATTCTCAGACTTTTTTTTTAANNNNAAAATTTAGCTGGTTCCGGTGGACCCCCTGCAGCTACATTTCTACCATGTTCCCAAAACTCGACAAAAAATATGAAGATTAGATCTAACTATGGAAATTTGCGTGCGCCAACGTAGACCCCCGTCGTCTCCCGTGGACCCCTGGGGTTCCACCTGGACCACTTTGGGAACTAAGGGTCTAATATCATCAAAGAACAGTCTATATAAGTATATCTTAAGTATATAAAGAAAAAATATCTTAAAAATATATATTTTAATTCACATAAATACAAAAAAACACAGCACAAACAAAAGTATTTAACCACTTCAGATCATATTTTATATAAGTAGATACCCAGATACAGTATTAGGTACATTTTTGCTTAATTATGAACCATGAATTATTTAAATAATATTCTAAATTATAAACATAACTATTTTAAACTCTAATAAATATACAAAAATACCAATAAATGGGTTACCTTGATTTAGAATTATATTTGATTTATCTTCACATAAATAGAATTGATACAAAAACACCAACACCATAAATAATGAATAATGCGATGAATGTATTAATTGACACTAAAAATGTCTACTAAATAGGTTAAAGTACTTTTGTTCATGGATTTATTGTTTTTTTTTTCAGTTTGTATAATAATAATGTCAAAAATATTGCACTTTGAACAGTTTCATGTTCAGTCCTATGTAGGGTTGCCAATATTTTTTCAGCTGATAATAGTGTTTTCAGAATAAGTCTTAAAATAGAATACAGTTAAAAATATTTTATTTTATGTAAACAGTAAAAAAGGTATTTCGGAGCATAGCAAGACAGAGGAACGTCCGGACACACGCACTTAGCAACGGTCGAAAGATGAGGTGTGTTCACAAATTGTAGATTTTACTTGTTATTAGTTTCATAGCGAAAAAGTTTCATCCAATTGAAATGTAGTATTTGCCTGTACTATATATTTGTACAACATTACATAGTATGTAGACCCGTAATACAAAACAAAAATTTAATGTTTGGCAACCCTAGCCATGTCAGAAATTTATTCGTCGACTGACATAGGCTGCCTACATTAGAGAGCCAGTTTAAAAAATGGAAATACTCACTGAATATTTTGTTTTAAGGCACATTTAATTTAATTTACATCCTGTTTAAAACAAAGTAGACATTCATAATTTACTTATTTAAGTATATAAATATTTTAAAAGGCTGTAGATAGCAATACAACATTATTTATATATAGCTAGCCACAATTATTATAACGCTATATCTGACAGTCTGATTATTACAAATATAAATGACACACTTTATGTAATTATAATCACACATTGTTGTATAAATAATGTATCACAAGATTTCGAACATAGTGAATCTACCATGTAGATACTTAATATGTTACTTAAATACTTAACAATTTTTTAAATACTGACACTATGATGTTTGAAACAAATATTAGTTGTTACATACACCACAACACAACCTACAAACTAAAATTAATTATTATTATAAAAATTCATGCCAATTTAGATGTGTTTCAATTTTGAAACCATTATCTATGAATATAAAGTTATTTTTTATATTTCCATTGGTAGATAAATCATTAGTTAATAAACTATTAAATGTGTAAAAGGTGGACGGATATGAAAATTGTGGTAAAATTTCAACTACTATTAAACAGGGACTCAGCATGTGAATTAGTACATATCTTTTATAGGCAAATTAGACCTTGAATAAAACATAAAATACATTTAAAAAATGAACAATTTCCTATAGTAAAACTATTATGCTTTTCGGGATATGTACTCCAACTGAATAGCAACCGTTAAGAACAGGGTCTTCACAAAAGGCGCATGCTTTTTGTCCTCTATAAAAAATGTAGTAACTATACATTATTTCAGCAATGTCGGAAAATGATTCTAACAATGACATCAGTACTATCACATATCACATACAGTGTAGTAATGTGTTCTTAAATTATTAACAAGTTTACATGAATTATTCTTTTATTATTTTTCAGATTAATTTTTAAGAAAAATATCTGTATTCATACCTTGAGTTCTATTCAATACTTTCAATCAAGCAACAACTCTATTTTAAACATTTTCTCTAGTTCAGACCTATTAAAATTGGGATCAATGATGAATGGACACAAATAAAATGACAGTTCTTTGAGGTTGGGTGCACTTGTTTTTATAACTTTAGCCACTTGCATAGTTACATGAGGACAACGTGACAGGCTTAAATATGTCAAGTTGTGAAATGTGTTATTTGAAAAATATGCAAGCAAAGCACTTGTTGAGAAATAACCATGACGCAATTTGAGTGAATGCAAATTTTTTAATCTATAGAAGTGCAGTAAACTTGAATCAAACAGTGTTTTACATGTCATTATATGAAGAACCTGTAGAACCTTACAATTTGATATGTAACGTACTATGTCATCATTCAATGTATCACCATATATATGCAGGGCTCGCAAAGTAGTCTGTTTTATTTTCAATAGAGACTCTAAAAAGTCAGCTGGGATATTTTTCATTTTCTCCATACTAATACTGACTAAATTATTACATAGTAACATACTGTACAAACTGTCATGTGTTAAAGCAAAGTTTGAAAGCACAAGAGTCTCAAGATATTTTAACTTTTCAAATGGTAAATGATAAACAAAATTCCCATTGGCATTTTCAGGATGTTGTACTATCAGTGAGTTTCGAAAACTCAGGAATTTCAGGTTGGGCCAGTTACCTAGATCATCAAAAATACAACTATCCACTTGAGATATACTTATTTCCAAGTGAGTTAAATTAGGACAGTAGCTTATTAAGGAAGATCTTACTTGAGAATATAATTTGAAGTACTGTAATTTAACATTTTTCAAATACTTAGCAACAAAAGGCACAATATTTTCACTTATACGAACATAATTTTTCATACATACTTTGAGGAGAGTGTTATCCCACACACAAGGCGTTAGACATAGTTGTTGCCATCTTACACAGACTTTAGCCACAGCCAGGAGTGACTCAAAATCAACCATTGAAAATATGTAAATAAGTATTTCATTTGGTAGATCATTTATGGTGAGCGAATTTGCATTTAGTTGGGGACCTGTCATCTCGAGGTGCACCATTGCTGATGGTGGTCTGTAGTTTTGTATTTCTGGAAACATTTTCATATAGGTACATTACAGAAACCACAATACAAAATTTAAAAAAAAACTAATATAATTATCTTCAGATTAGATCTGATTTTTTATATTTAATTTGAATTACTACAGTACTATGAATTGTAACAGATAATTAAATATAATAGACCATTAATATTAATTAATACAGTAAGGTCATGTACCTTGAACAATCGAAACGAGAAATGAAAATTACATTCGGAATATTCGAATACATTAAAAAAACAATTATTTGATTATTAGACATAGTTACCTCAGGTTTACCTTGCTTCGTATTCGACAGAATTGTAATGTTTGCGTTGGTAGCAACATAACTTATGAATTTTTGTATCAAATACAAACACTACATTTAGGATGTAAGCGCGGGTCAAAAATAATACTTATCATTTAGATCTAAATCATTAGCACTATAATGGGGGACAATGATTTAAACCCCGATTTTAAAAGAAATATTAAAAATAACTTTCATCTTTGATACTATTTTTGTAAGCGTTTATGACGTTTCGACGTTTGCCGTTTTCAACTTCTGTTGACAGCCAACAGATTGTTAAATACGTTTTGTTATTAGTGGAAATACAGCATTCTGCATTTATTACAGTTTATCATTCAACATAATTTGACTTACTTATAGTGAATTTGTTAATTTAGTGCTACAAAAACCTTATATTTTTAATATATTTCTATTGCTTTAAGTATCTTTATTGACATTAAATTCTTCAAAATACTGGTGGTAAATACGTTGAAGCAGGTGTAGAAACTATGCCGCTCGATCCTGATGAAGGAGATAAATAGTTTTGTGTGGGTATTTTTAGGGCAGAAGAACTATGTACGCCTGGAGAGGGCAATGAATTTGGTGACAAATATTCAGAAGTTGGTGCTAATACTGAGTTTCCTGCTTTAGCTTGTGCTCCACTAGAAGTTTCAGGGACTGAACCAGATTTAGTATCTAATGGTGGCAAATATTCATTAGACGGTACTTCTGGAGTACCAGTTTTACCTGTCTGGATAGAACTGGTATAATCAGTATTTTGTCCAGATGTAGCTGGAGGTAGATATTGAACGGAAGGTACAGTTAAAGAGCCTGTCGATCCTGAGCTTGTCAGAACAGATCTAGTATAACCTATACTAATTTCTTCAGGTAAATTAGTAGGTGGCAGATATTTATCGGATGGCATAACTAATTTGCTAATTGAACCTGAATTCATCTGAGCGGAAGTAATAGAACCAGTATTGATCTGTCTAAGCCCGTTAGTTAGAGCGTCTCCACTGATTTTTGCACTACTATCATCAATTTCACCACCAGGACTCGGAGGCAAATACCTTGATGCAATTGTTGAATACTCCATGATGCCTTGCATAGATGGAGATAGAGTAGAAGATGGAACATTGTAACCATAACCTGGCTGGCTCAAAGTGGGTCCAGTGTTAAAAGATTCTAAGCCCTTTACAACATTTTGTATTCCTGATGAAGTTGTTCCGTAATTATAACCACCGGCAGTATTAGAAGTGCCATAATTGTAGCCAGCAGGACCAGCGATGGCTCCAGCTACTACGCCCGTAGTAGCAGTGGAAGTCAAGCCAGAAGTTGCAATGGAGGTTGTTCCAGCGGTCTGGCCGTTGTTTACGGTGTTACCATTCGGAGGTACAGGATACGCGTAAAACATTTGTTGCGCCAACGTCCTGTCAACATTGGGCGCTTGAGTGGGTACAGTGGTAGGCTGTGAAGGTAACACAAAAGACACGCTTGGTCTGTCATACACATACCCTGCTTGTCGCTTCATCCGGAAAATACCTTCAATTTCTGAAGAGCGGCCAAGGACGCTTGTACGTAATAAAATTTGAAGTAAAAAATAGTAGATTTTGGACTTAAGCTTCATTTTGTGCGCACCAGAAGCCTAACTTAAACGTTGTGAAAGACGATCTTGGGTTTATTGACTTATATTTATAATAATTTCGAGAAATTCACGAGGTTTACAGTGTTTGCCCATATTGCGAAAGCCTTCCTTTGTTAACTCTAAACTGCTAGATATTTATTTGTAGGCTTTCTTGGTACATTTTCTGAACACAAACTGCAAAGATTTTCTGAAACACGTGTATTTGGTATACACGCGAGTGGCCGTCGACCTGTTAAGTATTTTTGATTCTAAATTCCATATTCCTTGTTCAATACACCTTTCCTACCTCACCCTCTCTAAGCCCGTGGCTTAGTGGAGAGGAACGCATCGCCCATGGCTCCACCGCGACGATGGCTACATGCCTAGACCGGGTCACAGGACTATAACATGGACCGGTAGACCCAAGTTGATGGCTAGCCTTACCCAAGCATGCGGGGTTCCGTTTGGGTGGATCTGTTTTACTCTTACTTTTCGTGGAAACGCAATGAGGAACGTTAACACTTTTGAACCTTATAAACTGACGGTGTCGTGACTGTCGTGTTCACCATCCGATATGTCTCGTTTCCTGCGGGTACTTTAAGTGGGCTACGGGTAGCCACTTTGGTCGTAGCAAGTGGAAAGAAGTGGAAAAAGGCGTGATTATATGTATGTATGAAAGCGTTTGCTAAAAGGACCAAATACAAAACCTACAACAGTTCTCCAGCGATGGATGACGGGGAAATTCGCTATATTCCAACTCTTCCTCAATTCACCTAAGCGGATACTAGGTATATTCTATCGTTTTATAATAAAAGTGAAAAAAATTGTGTTTTTTATAGCAGGGTAACTTAGGGTTGCTGTAAAACCACTCTAATTATGCGGTTTTATTCAATTATAAAAGTACAAACGAGATTGCTTTACTCAGAAACAAATCACGACATTTTCAAATAAGTACATACTTAGGTGCTAGCTATATTTAAAGGTTTATTTTCATTCTCAACCGTAATGAATAAAATAATAAATTAAATGAACAAATCTCACCATATCACCAGGTATCTAACATTAGCTATGTCTAATACTAGGTATATAATGATCTTTAGTGTTGAAGTTCAGTATACTAAACGTAGGCTTCGTTCATAAATGAGACGCTTCTCAAAGAACCGACTGGAAAAAATGAGAATAACACTATTATTATGCCAGCGCTGCATTACTATTACTATCAATTAATATGTGGGCGGTAAAACTATATGAATCTCACCTACGACGGCTTGAGTTTCAAACTGCACCCTCTTTGCTAATTGGTCATTTTCTTCCCTTGAACATATGAATTCCCTTGCAGACAATCTAGTATAATATTTTTATGGAGAAAATGGTGTGGATGTGATAGTATGAGGACATTAGCACCTTAAGTAGTAGGCGTTGTGCCCTATCTATACCACAAACTTAATGTCACACCTACTACCTGGTCATAGTATTTTGTAACAAAGCATGTGTTTTACACCATTTGAGCATCCAGTTGATTACTTTCTCCAAACCAGTCGATAGAGTGTTTAAGATCTTACTATGTTCTATTTTACTAGCTACAGTCGTAGTGTCATCAGCAAATATAACAGTAATAGTGTCCCTGATTGTGGAATATCAGACGCGTACAGTGTATATAAAGGTGGTCACAGCACTGAACCCTACGGAACTACTGTTTTTATTTGTATTAAAAAGACCCGTATACGTTATTGCCTATTGTAACATCTATATATTATGTACCTACTTATATAATAACAACGATTACTAGCAATGCAAACATAGAACAATTATTATTCAAGTTTTATATGAAGTATGTGTAACAGCTCACCGCACAAATATCTAGTGAAAGGCATCGTTCAGGGTCAACGCACCCGCCGACAGTGCTCTACGTAGTACAAATCTTAGATTCTTTCATATTAAACGTGGTACTTGCTAAGGCTTTTGAAAAACTGGTATGTTTATTATTATTTCTTTAAAGTTTATCATCTATAAATATAACTGTAAAAATCCGGTAATATGCGTATCGACGCGCAGTGAAGTATATAGTACATGGTATATATTATTTCGATGGGTTTTATCGTCTTTTTTGGGTCTTGAGAAAATCTTTACCGCATACCACTTTAGATTATGGAGGGCTCGCATCCACTAAAACCTCCGGAGTTACCTTCCGCTGTCCGATTGTTGGAACTGCATGGTCACGTGAGCATTTTTAACGACATCGGCGGTTTTGGACAAGTCTCCTTCTTGTTCTTGCGGGAAGTTTACATGTAATACTTGTCGGGTAGACAAATTTGGGTGTTGCATGCTTGAACCTGCAACTGGTCAGGCGACTGGTGGACTAGATTTTCCCGTTTTAAAACAACAATATCTGATAATTTATTTTACTTTCCTCTTTATATAGCTCAGTTCAATTCTGTATCATAAAATATTAGCTAAATTAATACTGGTTACCCTATTTTAAAATCGTTTTCTGAGTACCTGCTAGTAGGACTGTATAAGATTTTCTGTAAGGTTTTCGGAACAAGGATACTGTTCATTTATTGTCTAAAATATTCATTTACTTAATGTAATCTTTTCAGAGCAATGGTTTTGAAACTGTACGCTGTATCTGACGGCCCCCCGTCTCTGGCGGTAAGGCAGACATTGGCCAGCCTGGAGATACCATTCCAGCTGATTGATGTCAACTTTAACAAGGGAGAACATATGACTGAGGCCTATGCTAAAGTAAGTATCAATACTCTGGTTACTTGGTTACGCAAATTGGGATTCATTACTGTTCTAGCTTTATACACTACTTATTCCATTTCGTTTTAATTCCATTTCTATTAGGTAATCAAAAACTTTTGTTTTTACATATTTAAATAAGTTCCAAATTAAAAAAAAAATAGTGTAATAATTGGGTGCTGATACTTTTCCAGAAATTTCTTTCTTAAATGGGTTGATTACGCGCGTACGTGCGTGCGTGCGAGCGAGCGTGCGTACGTAGGTGCGTGCGTGCGTGTTTGTGTGGGTGTGTATGTGTGCGTGTGCATGTGTGTGTGTATATCACTCATCCAATAGAACAATGATGTAATAACATTTTTGCAATTTATCAGGAGAAGCGTTTCAGTTTAAAATTGGATTATACCCATTTTGTAAATCATATCAATTATCATGATTTTTCATAATTTATTTATAAATTATTATTAATAATTTGAGCATTTTCGAGAAAAATCCATAGTAAATAATAAATCATCCAAATTAAACAGAAAATAAAATTGAAACTTCTTTGCAATTACATCATTTCTGTTGGATGAGGGATATGTCTTTTATGACGCATAATATCACAATATTTTGACATTTGCAGTTGAACCCACAAAAAGAGATCCCCGTATTGGACGACGATGGCTTCTACCTTGGCGAGAGCGTGGCCATCATGCAGTATATCTGCGACCAGTACAAACCAGATACCCCTTTGTATCCGAAGGATCCCAAAACTAGGTATCTACTTCTAATTATTATTAGTCATTATTATAATCTTGTGGATACTTATAAAAACTATAATACATCAGCCAAGGATATTATCAGGTTAATGGTCAGTAGCACATCTTGTTATTCAACAAACATCTACTGCGACTTCCAACACTGCTACCAAACGAAAATTACGGGAAATCCTCTATAGGAGAGGTTTACGTCCATCGTGTTTGGTTTCCTAGATTGTGTCTATCTTTCAACAATAGAGTTCAATACAGACCTTAGAATACCAGAAACTTGGAGTGGAATGGGAGTGAGCTGCTTTATATTTATATTCTACTTACTAATCATTTAATTTTAATTTCAGAGCCATAATTAACCATCGTTTGTTGTTCAACTTGACAACATACTATGCGAATATTTCTGCGTATACGGTAAGTTGAAACACTTATTTACTGCATGACACAGCGTCCAATATGGATCAAGCTTTTAGAGCACGTTACGACTTCCAGTCCCGTTTTGAACTGATAATCGATTAGAAAGGGAAATCCTCGAGTGAATATCGCGTTTCAAATTTCAGATGGCGCCTATATTCTTCGATTATGAACGGACTCCGATGGGCCTCAAGCGAGTCCACATGGCCTTAGATGTGTTCGAGACATATTTGACCCGCTTAGGAACGAGCCATGCAGCCGCAGATCATCTAACTATTGCTGACTTTCCTCTCATCAACACAACTATGACCTTAGAAGCTATTGATTTTGATTTTTCTAAGTATAGTAAGGTGAGTTTTTTTGGAATGAGAATCACGTGTATGTAAAAAATGCGTGTGGCTTCTGAATGACATTATCCGTTACAAAGACTGTTGAGCTTCTTCAAGACAACAGTTGGTCATTTGAACCCGCTAATTTCTTTTGATTAACCTCTTTACCCTCGCAATAACCGCAGACCCTGACTATGTGAATAGTGTTAGGCTGAAAAAATAAGGTTTAAGGTGCAATTATTTTGTAGTAGGTAATTATATAAATACAAAAGAAACTAAAAATTCGCTAACTACTTACATAGTCACTGTGGGTATTACTTTTCATTATATATATGTATGTACATATATCCATTCAAAAGAAATGCTATGTACCGTTATGTATTTCATTTTTATAATTATATTTGCTGCTGCTTTTTTCTTCATTGTCACAATGCTACGCAAAGGTTGACTGGTAAGAAATACCCTTGGCATTAAATCTGCCTTTACATAATTATGTAATGTATAAAATGTAAATAAATAAATGTATTAGCAGCGATGTACTCGTACTTACGAAATTGAATGATTTCAACAATCGACTTATTAGTAACTACTAATTTTCTACTTCGAATGCAAATTTAGTAGTATCTAGACTTTTATTTCCTTCCTTTATTAGA
>WUAW01019825.1:44125-54491 GCA_017165845.1 Thaumetopoea pityocampa | reverse complement strand
ATAATAAATATATTTAAAATAACAAATAAGTAACACAGATTGTGTTTTTATATTTTTATGTCCTCAGAAATATTCATTTTTTATTATTTTTTACAATTCGTTCGAGACTCGATAGCTCGACACGGATGGGAAGTGTTCATTGTACCGGCGTGCCGGCGAGCGCCCGGTTATTGTTCAATTTGTGCGTCCAGTCTACACGTACGCACTGTATTTCTTCTTAAATAACGTAAATAGTATGCAGCTATCGCCATTGCCATCGAATGCTGTAACTGTCTTCTCCTTTGAGTGGTCCCGAAGCACCGCTAAGGACAACCATAGTGTTTCCTACAGACGTACTCTTGGCCGGAGCTTAACATGACCAAAGCACCTCAGTTGATACTCCCGAAGCGTGTCTACTGCGTCGCCGACCCCAATACCGCCTCCGATGTACGAGTTACGTGTTCGGTCAGAACGCATAACGCCACTCGTTCACCTCAGCATCATATATATCAAGGGTTCCCAAATTTTATTTACTACGTCTGTCTCACTTTATGTGCTTTATTTTTTTACGACGCCCTTCTAAAAGAGGACACTTGTGTACAACTCTAACAGATACACTACTTTATTATTCAAAGAATTCAATGAGAAGAATACGGTTGCTTTGCTGAGCACGGCTTCTCAAATTAGTGCGGAAGTTTTGAAATTGGTGCCCTCATTTCATTTTCTAAAATTATTAGTGACCTGTAACTGCGATTTGATTACCGCAATTGTAGAAAAGCCAATCTCACAATTGCATTCATCAATGCTTGTAATCAACAAGTAAATGTAGCGTCGAAACGAAAACCCGAACGACAAATGAACAGAAGCGCGGGGAAATGTACGGCCGGAATTACAGTCGCTGACGAGACTAGCGCCGCGGCGCACACTCCGGCATTAAACCCCGTACAGGTGAATTCTGAGTATCGTTTCGCGACTCCCTTAGGATAGAGATGTTTGGTAATATCATTCTCCGTCTGTCTTTCTGACCAAAATTCGTTGCCATATGGAACAGCCCCCCTAAGCCAAGTTGACTGTCTACAATCGTTAACGCCACTAGAAACGAAAAATAATTATTGGAATGACATTTCTATTCGATAAGTCACGGGTGACTTGGCGATTATAAATCACATTCCAATACATTGTTTTTGTTTCTATTAGCGTTAACGATTGTCGAAAGTCAATTTGGCTAGGGGGGCTGGTCTGATAAATTTTTCATGTACTGTCACGATGCAGGGCACACGTCTCCTCTCGGAATGGGGCGAGATTGGCTGTAGTCTATCGCACACCGTCGAGAAAATCGCTCAGGCGTGTGGATTCCCTCACGATGTTTGCCTTTTAACGTTTGAAACAAGTGATGCTTAATCATTAACCCATTGTCGCACACTTTTAATTTGACGATCGTGCTCAGAAAAACAAAAACTTTTCAATTATTTATGACGGCCAGATGAAATTGAATGTAAGTTTATGTTTGGAAGTGGAGATTATCACGTTTGTCACAGATTTTCCAAAAAATCTTGACGGCTATGACCGTCATTTGCTTATCACGTCATTTTTCTCTCCTTAGAGCAAATGACAATTTACAAAAAAAAAAAAAACAGAAAAAGGTCACACCACCAGGCTACCGCTGCTTGATAAATGTTTCCCGTACTGTATGTATGATGTTACGGTCCCACGTTTCTGTATCGATCCAAATAGTCTCAGGTAATTATTAATAGTTATGTACATCACGTGTCCTGATTGTTTAATAATTTAGTCGATCAGGTGCGACACTTCAACTAATTGGTTTCGGTTATAATTAATCGTTATTTAATTAGTAAGAAAATCTCGTTTTAGCGAGGGTAATCTTTACTAGATTATTCCATTGTCGTCAGTTGGATTTGAAAAAATACGGTTCAGTAATGTGTTTTTTTTTAATATTTGTATGTCTATTAGATTATAACAAAATATGTTGACAAATACAATTTTTCGTATCTTGAATAGAGTTGACATACTTTTGACGTGTGTAATTATTAATTACTAGCTTTTTCCTGCGGATCTGCCTGCGTGTGTTTCGGTTTTCCGCTACATGTTTCCCGAAACAATCAGATTTATATTAAAAATCTTGTAACGACTTTTACTTGAGCTCTCTGTCCTTAATGGCGGCTGTTAAAACAGGGATCAAGGTGTATCTTCAATTCTACCGGACCAATTTTGATGAAACATACCGCAGTATTTAAATAGGAATAGTACCTTTAAGACTGTGACAGCTTGACCACAATCTACCCGCTGGTTTTTGCGCGAAGCCCGAACAAACAAACAAACAAACAAACATCGACAGATTTGGTTTCAGAAGCTCTTACCTAGTCGATGAGTAGTTTTTGTTTTAAATATATTTGATTTACAAAATTTGACATTTGACAATTTTATATTAGTATAGATATGTACATTAGTTACGTTATGAACGTGTTTTAAGCAAATAGATTTTAGTTTTGAATGTGTTTTATCTTCTAAGTATGGGTGGGCTGCAGTGGTGTCCAGCAGAGATGACAGAGCGTGCTATTCAGTGTCATGTTGTTACTACGACTAGGTTATTATTTGACGAGTAATTGGGTCAGTGGTAGTGACCCTGCTTTTTGTGTCAATTAATCCCGGGTTCCAACCATGGTAGGAACATTTCTGTGTAATGGTTACGAATGTTTTTTTATGAATGAACGAATGAATGCTTTATTTTCTGATATATAGGTTATACACAGGTTCTTACATTAAGTTCAGACTCACTACATTCGACAAATTCGTCGTTATTCTTTTGAAAAAGGGAGCGCTCAGGGTGCGCCGGTGACCGCGGTGCCGGCCAATTGAAATCATCGGTACGTGCCGTTTTAAACATTGGACATACATACATACATACAGTCACACATTTTCTCTGGCTCTCCGGCGGGAATCGAAACCCGATCTCCCGCGTGACAGGCGGGGTTACTCACCACTATACTACAGAAGAATTGGAATAGGCAGAGACCACTTCTTTCCACTTGCTACGCTCGTTTAATGTAGCCAAGTGGCTATCCGTAGCCTACTATTCGCCCCCGCGTCAAACGAGACGTGTTGGGTGGCGAACCATGACGCCGCCATTTTATGAGGTTCAAAAGTATTAATCTCATTGAGTTCCTACGAATATATGGAATAAGGAATATAAAATTTGGGAAGAGGACTGTAGGATATAGGATACTCCTATCTCCGAAGGAGTAGAAAGAGGCAATAGCTCGGGGGGCCGGGTTCACTTACCCGTATACTTAAGTCTATTTGCCATAGATCAGACAAGTTTGTAAGAAAATATCATTTCGAAGATTCGTGTCAATTTTTGTGTTCATCTGAGACTCAATTCTTTTAAGTGACTATAGTATTGATATTAATTTCACGTTGAAGCCGTTTCAAAGTCAATTTATTTCGGAAAAAATGCCTGTCACATGGTGTGATGACAAAAGATTCGATAAGTAGTTTCCGATTTATTTTGCGGTGCGAAAGGTTCCATGTTGAGAATACTTTTTAATTCTTTTTGGTGCAGTATACCAGACAGAAATAAAAAGTATTCTCAACATGAAACCACAAAGAGTAATGAAAGACGTCATTCACACATGCCATTTTTCTTCTTCTTCTTCTATTTTTCTTAGTGGCAATCAGCTGCGAATTCGCGCCATTTCTGCCAGTGTTGAGTGTGTAAATTTTTGAAGTTATATAATGTTCTTTTTAAATAGCAATGAAATATAGGTATGTCACATTTTATTACACTGACTACCGTTGAATACCAATTTGACCGGGAAAATTCCCGCAGGTCTAGTGCCTTGAAAAAATACGATCACTTTGCTACGTTAGTCACAGTTTTATTCCAATGTTTCAATATTGTTCACGATTATTGACGATTAATACACAGAACACCAGATTTATATATTAACACGTTCCCTGCCAAGCCGTTTTCGCCGGACTTTTCGCACAGATCATTTGAGTTTGTCCTAAATATATCAGTTGTAAACGCTTGAATTTTATATAATACTCGGCGTCATGAATCTATATCAATACTAGAATTTATATATGTCTGCGTGTACCATTTATGGTACACGTGGCCTAATGGTCAAGTTTAGCGTGTACCATAAATGGTACACGTGGCATGGAACGTGTTAAACATCACAATAAACTAATATAAAAGGTTAAAACTTCAAGTGATGCTTCATCCGGTTTGTCGTCAAAACTCCGATGTGTTTTTATCATGTCTCTGATATTCCACCAAACTCGACCACTACTCAACGGAAATAACATGCGCATCTCATTTCGTGATGAATTGTCACATCGTTCGATAACGTGTACAGTTATGATCGCATATACTAAAGGTTTATATTACGTCGGTACATTTGACGTATTGTACTAGCCGATGCACGCGGCTCACACCATTATATATTATTACTGACTGTAGCGTGTGGGGCCCACCCGCATGTACCTTCTTTTTACCATGTAAAGATTATTACAGAATCACCCTCTAGTTCTATCCCACAAAAAAAAAACGAAATTTATGTTTTTCCGCGATAAAACGTAGCTTATGTACGCAGCTCTCCGCCCGATGAACAATTTATGGAAAAAAAATAACAGTTACTGTTAAACAAACAAATCGCCAAACCCTAAAACGCTTTCAAATTTGTAATCGCCGTTGCTGCCGACTGCACCCGCGTAGGTATTCCGACAGATCATTAATTACCCTCTTGTTCCGCGGGACAATCTGAACTGATTGGTACATATTAGGGTGTTTGATGCGCTTTCCTAAGGTTCAAATATAGTGTTTTTCTCCGCCGGTAGCAGAAACAATGACAGAACCAAAATTTAAAACGCTTGTTAGGTTTTAGTTACAAATAGTCGTGTAAACTTAAGAAAAAACTTTTATTTTGTAATCACTCTACTGTATCCCACTGTAAGGCGTGTCTCGAAAGGCGCGTGAAACAATCAGTCCCGGCCGGTGTATTAATGACAGGGGTCGTGGCGGGGGTTACGTAGTTCGCAGGGGTTACATGCAGCCGATGCACCTGAAACCATACGACTGTCCGTGATCTGAACCTTCCTCATCGCCCCGGCAGAATATTGGTCTAGACCAGAATATTAGTGGGGCGAACTACTTACTGAATTCCCACACCCGAGACAACTAAAGCTGTACTGTGTAAAAGAAATGTACTTACGACAAATGGACGCTTTTGTACCTGCACTATCAGTCACATACAAAGGGTTCTGAAACCGAGTAAATTTTCAAACCGGTTCGCCGTAAGTACATAGGAACATAATCATTTCGGTTTGGTTCCTTCAAACCGGTATATTAAACGTTATTCTACAAATAAGGTTCTATTTAAGGTTAGCGTTTATAAACCGTTATTAACCGGTACACCCTTGAAATTTCTTTGATGTAACGCCGTCGTGAATAGAGACTCAAGAGTGTGCTATTCTGCGTACCTGGCGCGTTTGACTTTAACCAGTTTATTTCGGTTATAGAACGAACGACTTATCAGTTACGTTCTGAAGAAAATGATATATGAATCCGATAAAAACCTTTATTAACCGGTATATGTATCTTAAACCGGTTCCAAGCCTTGGTTTTATATGCCTTCCTAAATACAGAGGAACCAATGTTAATGTTAGCGTGCCAGCCAGCGATTGAACCCGACTTTTCGATACTCGAATTTGGGATGAAACCTTTATCGACAAACCAAGGCTGGTAACCGGTTTAAAACATATCGGTATATTTTAAACCGTTTCCGAGCCTTGGTTTTGTTGGGGGTGTCATCATTGGAATAATAGTAAAATTACGAGAAAATCCATCTCTAAATATAACATTTAGGTGAAGGGCGCCTGCCGCCCCTCCGACCTTCCCCCCCTCCCCCCACCGAGCTGTCAATTTCATGTGACCCGATATGTTTGCATTCAGTGCATATTGTCGTGACACGCCAGCGGGATACATAATTTCTTTGCTTAGTGCTTATGTCAACAGCGATACTGACACATTATATACGCACTAGTGCTGACACGATCGAAAATATCGAGTGATCCTTAAATACGAATTTACATTTAGTACAACTGGCCACTTTGAACTAAAATATTTTCAGATTTACATAGTGTTCTAATAAATACAAATATGTTTTTTAAATAACATTCTGAAACGGTTCTATTCTTAAAAAATAATACGCTTTTATTGTTTGTTTTTCCTCTAAAATATTATATTAGTGGACGTGAAAAGTACAACGCTATTTACTATCGATAACCAAACAATAACTTTTATAGACTGCTGTCTATCATTTCGTCACGACAACGCTCAGCCACGTACTGCATTTCAATCATTGCAAAAGTTGCATTTGGAGACTGTTTTATTCCACTTACCCAGACGAATACCACCCGTACTCGTACTGTACCCCAACACACTCACTTTTACAGAGTATGGATTATTTTTGTAAGGCAGAAATATAATTTTTAATAAGAAAAATAAATTTCAAATTATTTCTTTTTCATCTGAAACGCTAATATTCATGTAAAGCTAGTATTATGGGCACACAAAGTGAACGGGCGCGCGCCTGCGTTGTGTAGCTCTGTATTTAATATATCATTGCTCTAAACACGAATGTGCTTAGAGCAATGTTCTACCGACTGCTTATTGTTTATGTAATGGCGCCAATCCATTTCAACCCGTGTACGCTCTGAGAACCAGCCGAGGAAGACAGGTAGAGGTACAATATCATCATCATAGCCCCCTGTCGTCCACCGTTGGACATAGGACTCCTCTAATGACCGCCACACTGAGCGACTATGAGCCGCCTGCATCCACCGATTGCCTGCGACATCCACCAGGTCATCGGTCCACCTAGTAGAGGATCAACAAATGCTACGCTTCCCGGTTCGGGGATGTCACTTCAACACTTAATAATATATATATAGAGAGAGAATAATGTATATATAAAGAACAATATACTAGAGTAGCGTTATCCTGCGATTCGAGTGACGTCTGCTGCGCTCTCCCAGGCGGCTGCCGAGATGGGGCGAGGCCCGCGTGTGACACGGCACTTGGGCGACTGATGATGATCACCGATGTCTATTCCGCCGCTCTTAAGTGCTCTCGTATTCGTATTAATAAGTAACATAACATTTCGTATTTTGTGTTAAGTATCAATGTGTGTGCGCAGGGCCGGCGAGGGCGCGCCACCGCCCTACGAGCTGACGGCGGCGGACGGCGCGCGCGCGCACGTGCCCCCACTGACGGCGTCGCGCGCCACGCACCACTACGCGCGCCCCA
Organism: Thaumetopoea pityocampa; assembly: GCA_017165845.1. Taxonomy (NCBI): domain Eukaryota; kingdom Metazoa; phylum Arthropoda; class Insecta; order Lepidoptera; family Notodontidae; genus Thaumetopoea; species Thaumetopoea pityocampa. The sequence goes on along the minus strand of WUAW01019825.1, from coordinate 47,182 downwards.
AGAACACCGCGCACTTGTTAGTACACCCTCGCGCACCGCAGCGCGCACGCCGCCGGCGGCGCCGCGCGCTCGGCGTGTGCGTTTATGATCTCTACCGACATCTACCACTAGCCTTTACGTTGTAGAACGACGTCTTATCTTTTTTTATTTCTGAGTGAGGAATGCTGTTGTCCGCAACTGACCTTTACAGCGTCAACGGACAGAATGGCGAGTGTCAAGTGCATTCCAGCCTCGCCTTAGCGGCTAAAAGGCGTGGCTCGTGCTAATCACGAGGGCACCTTAAGGGAGTCTCGACCTCGGCTTGGGCAGTTGCGGGAGGGGGATTCGTTAGAATTTGAGCCTCTGTACAGGACTGCACCTAAACACGCCTCGTTTAATGCGGGGTGTGACGGGGGTTCCTACTGCCATGTTCCGCCTCTACGGTTCACCCGCACAATACATAAAACGATCATACTGTGCATCAGCATTAATTTGATAACGTTTGCGTAGTTCGATGGCATTAAATGTCAATATAGATAGTTCACAGGCTCCGGACTGTTGCTGAGAGAAAGTAAACAAAATAAATTATACTATTTTTCAACCTAATGTCGACGAAATAATTTTAAATTGAACCTGCTCAGTTATTGTCATGTACAAAGATAGATTCTCGGGAAGAATCTACATACTATATATGACTTACTTTTTTTTAATTACAAATATACTAACACTAATAGTAAAGGAACATGTTACTAATTCGTACGAGGCTGATTGTCCAAAATGAACTTACTTCTGATCGCCAATGTAACCTTTTCTTTTATAACTTTTTCACTTTATTTTTCTGAATATATATTGCTGATGCTGCACAAGATTCTGTTAGTAAATAAAATAACTTTTGGGCATCTATTATAATTGTAGATAGAGAAGACAATATTAATAGTTTAGTCTATTTCAAATACTCTGTACATAAAGAAATGGATGGAAACAACTGTTTTAGTGTCGACACCGTGTTACAGTTGTAAACGCCCTCAACAAATTCAGGTAACAGGAACAGTTACATTGCCATGAACAATTATTACTAAATTACAAACTGATTTAGATACATTTAATAAGCGTAGGAGAAGAAAGTATGTTTGTATGTCTGTGTGTCTGCGAGTATGTGATTGCATGTGTATGAGCGTGTGTGCATGCGTGTGTACGAGCCTGTGTTTGTTTGTGCGACTTAGAGAGATCCAAAAAGATACCAATGGTATACAACTTATTATCCAAATTTTTCACGATACACTGTCAAATTAAGCACTGCGTCATCTGTAGACTTTCCCAATCTAAAACCATACTGGTTATTGGCAAGCAGTTTATTTTTATTTCGGAATGCTATATGTCTCTTGTTAAGAATTTTCTCTAAGAGTTTGGAAAAAGTAGTCAAGACCGAGATTGGTCTAAAGTTATCAAGGTTATCGCAAGGTCCTTTTTTATGTATAGGATGAACAATACCCTTTTTGAAAACTTTGGGAAATACACCCGTAGATATGCAAAGATTAAAGGCGTAGATCATGACAGGTGCAAGATTATTAAGAGAAGTTTTAAGAATACTAGATGGAATACCGTCCCAACCCATGGCACGTTTATTTTTTAGTCCATTGACAATCATCCCAATCTCCGCATAATCAAGCTCATATATCGCCATAGATTCAGAAACGAAAGTTGATGTGCTTGCCAGGTTAACATAATTTTGATTTTGAGTATGAATCAAAATTTTTGAGGCTACGTTTTTTTCCACATCAGAAAAGTGCCGATTTATAATATTGACTGAGAGGTAGGGGTTGTCGGATATTTTTAACAATTCCAAAGATGCTTGTGAATTATTAATACCCTTCATATTAGTAAAAGTCTTAATCAGACGCCAAGTTTGTTTAGTATCATCCTCGGCTCTTGTAAATTCATTACGATCTTACTCTGTTTTAATCTTTTTTAATAGATTGTTACAAGAATTTCTGTAGCGAATGTAAATAGTTTTAGCCGTTAGATTGTTGGGATCGTTTTTGTATTTTTGTAAATCACGTGCACGAATGCAGCGAAGGTCAGGGGTAATCCATGGCTTGATAATTCTTTTTCTACTGGAGATAGATGCCATACAAGTATGAGCTTTGATAATGGAAGATACCAAAGAGACAAGGGCACCGGCTGCATCATCAGCTGTAGAGTATTTGTAAACTGCTGAAAAATCAGCATTATTAATATCGGCCACTATCGCTGGTACGTCTACATGCACGGGTGAGTATGATGTGTATACAGCTTTATGTTTAAGATCACAACACAGTAAGATAGGATAATGGTCAGTGAGTGGGGAATCTAGAATGAAAGTAGTCGCATTTATTTTGCTCTTTAGAAGTACATGATCTAGACATGCTTTGTGACGAGTCGGAAATTAGTGAGCAGGTAGTAGACCATGAGAAGAAGCCAGATAAAAAATATTGACTGAATACTCCTCTTTCCCATAAAGGAGTGATAAAACTATTTACGTAACATGGAAGAGACAAAGACAAAATGTGACTATGACTGTCCATTCCGTCCGTATGTATATTTTATTTGCTGGCTTGCAGTTCGAACAGCTACGAGATGTCGGGTACCGAGTCTCCGATGGCCGCCACCTCGACGACCCAGCACACGCCCAGCAACATCACTCGCAAGAGGAAACCGTCGTCCTAGTGAGTACCGCGCGGACGGTCACCAGTACATAATGCCGCACAGAAATTTGACTTATATATACTAAGTAACAGAGCATTTTTTCTCAATTAGTAAGTTCGGGTTATATTTTTCTAGCTACAAGATCTGCACACGGCCAACTGCATCATTTTTGAGATCATTCAACACTTAACCGAATGTTATGTCACTTTAGAACACTAGAATACGCTCGTACTACCACATGCTCGTAACTTTACCAATATTATTAAACTTCATCATCATCATAATTTCAGCCCGTAGTTGTCCACTGCTGAACATAGGCCTCTCCCATCGAATTCCAACGCGACCGGTCCATAGCCACCTGCATCCAGCGAGACCCAGCGATTATCACCAAGA